>JBAJNP010002138.1:36314-51415 GCA_036877545.1 Yasuhikotakia modesta | reverse complement strand
AAAAAAACATAACAGCTTTAATAAAACAATAGCTAAGACCTGCCTGTCCAGTTTCAAAGGCGCACACACACACGTGCAACATGCTGTGTGAAAAGTAATAGTATTATTAGCGGATACACACAAATTATGTACATGCCCACAAGCTACTTCCTGAAGAAAAAAATGTTGCAATTCTTAATCACACAAATGATTAAATAGGGTGTATCCATTACAATATATTACAATGTTGTTGTCGTTGTTATTTTCTGTGTGTCTTTTGTATGAGGGGATGTACAGTTATTATGACTCATCTGCCAAACAAAACAGGGTCACAGAATTATACAATACAACCTTTGTAGGTCATTTATACCGACCCAAAACATGCATATTCCTTTATGCAAAAGAGAAGCACATATGCATAAACGCATCTGCCTGTGAATGTCTTTGCCCACGGCATCATTTTTTGGTCCAGATGAGATTGTCTCTTAAGAGTGGAGGTCTTTCCTCCCCCAACTATTCTCATGAATCTTTCCCAGATAAACCATCACTTGCTCTCTTCAAATTAATGAAAGCAGCAATTGTGACTAACTATGTATGCATACGCCCCAAACCTCTATGAAACTACATGAATACAGATGCTTCTATCTATACACTCTCAATTACACAAGCTCTTGTTTAAATCCAAAGTGTATAACAAGAACAATTTGCAGTACTGCCACAAGGGGCACTATAGCAGTCACCACTATAAACTGTCTAAAACTGATTCTATTGTTAAGGCAGATTGGGAAACGCAATCCCCCCTTGAGTACTGAGGTTTGTAATTGCCACAACAAGAATGTGCAACAAGATCTAACGCTTGCAATGGCTGGTCAAATGTTTAAAGCTGTGTTTACATATTTGCATAAAGTATGCTTTTAAACTAAGTGTTTATAGGTGTGTGTGTGTGTGTGTGTGTGTGTGTGTCAGGTTTTCTCTACACTGCTAAGACTAATGTGCCCACAAGGAATATGTTCTAATAGTGATAACAAAATAATGTCTTAATGAGAGCACAAAATGTCCTTCCATGATAGAAATGCAAACTTGAATGTGTTTTCACCTACTCATTCCCTGCACCATCGTTCTCTCTCTCAGAAAGGTGTTAAGCACTTCAGTTGCAGTAACAAGCGGTATAATTACTCCCAATGCTCTGTGACATAGTTCATTTCATAGAAATTATCTCTTATATTTACAGAACACAAGAAAGAAATTAGATTTTCAGATCCTGCATTTAACAGAAATAAAATGGGAAATTGAACGAGGGTGTTTGTAAATCCTTTTAGAAGCCATGACAGTGAGGTTTCTCAGAGCAGTTAGCATTTGAGATAAAGCCTATCATTAAATAATACAAATGATGAAACAAAGCAGTGCTTTGTATACCAAAAAACCAATGCTATAATCTTTATTACTGTTATTTTAGTATTATCATCATAATATTAATTCAAACAGAGGGGATAATGAAGACGCTATCCCCCCATTCTTGCTTGTTAAAGATGAAGAGAAAGACACAGCTTTGGCATGCAGCCATGGTTCAATAAACTCTACTTGGTACAACAGCAGTGCAGCAGTCTGTTCAATTCGACTTGGGGAAGTGCCTCATGCTATTTAAATTAAATGCAACTTTCCTAAATGTACGCTAACGGGACACGTGTTTAACTACACAAACACAAATACACATTAGCATCCCCTCTTTTTTTAACACGTACATGATAACAGTCTGCCACTAAACACGCATAATAACGCCATCTCTGTGTTTACACAAGCACGCAAATGAGTCAATTTATATTTGCTTTTCTAGCACGACTCTCCAATCCAGATATGAGCCTCGGGGCACGAAACAAAATCAATTTCACCAAAAGAGCATAGAAAATACATGTGAAGGGTGATACTGGCACTAAAAGTGGACTAATGGTTATTACTTTGTCTGGAAGGCACATGGTATGAAAGATGAGATGAATAGACATGAATCATGCGAAACTCTTGGAAGCACCTTGACTTGACAAAAAATTGGGTGTGTGGATGTCTTCGGGTCTGAATCAGTATGTGACCAAATGAGAGTCAAATTTATTTTCACTTCAGGTGGGAGGGATGTGTCATGTTTTATTGATAAGTGGAGCAGACACTGTATCATGGCAGCAGAAGCGTCTACAGGTGGAATCTGGATGAGGAATCTACATGTGGTTTGTGAAAGGCTGAGACAGCCCCCAGGTTACCCCGAGGAGTGAGAAACATGAATCGATACACACAGAGACACACAAATAAGTAACAAAATAAATAAATAAGCAAGCAGAAGTAAAAACAAATCCCCAGGTGTACAAGACAAGAAAGGGGTGAGAAAACATGCCTCAAACTCTAAAGGAACATGCAATATTGGATTTTTTTCTTTTAGGTTTAGGTTGACGCTGAAAACATTGCAACATTAGACACACTGCAAATACTGTCATGCTAAAATTAAATCAAATGCAATCCACATGAAGCATCTAATTCAAGTATTTTAGTTCAATTTCAGTCAGCTTATTTAAAACTAGATAAAAATCACTGGACTTCAATGTAGCACACAAGTTACATAGACAACTTGTATGAGTTTCTAGAGTTTGAAAGCTTTGGTTGACTTTTCATTATAAAGTCTGCCCATGATGTCTCCATCATATATTCACCTTTTGCTGCCATGATAGAAGGTCACTCAGGCTTGAAGCAGCATGAGGGTGACTAAATTATTATTTTTTGGGTGTATTTTTTTCCTGTAAGGATTCTGACACACAAAGCGATAACACTGGCATGCAAAAAAAACCTGCAAACTAAAAACAGCCATGCACATCACAATGCGACACAGACGCGCCTTTCGTTCTGTCTCCCTTCATGCAGCGCTCTTTTGTGCCATCATAAAAGCTTCTCTTCCTCCGCAAACACTCCGACCTGCAGCCACGATACACTCTTCCCTTCTTCCCTCTGATATTCTGTCTCTTTCTGTTTTTCGTGACCCGGCATGTGAAGCACAGCATCGTGTATCTCTCTTTTGGGAATGGCAAAGTTATTGGATTGTGAAATTACAAAATAATGAGGCAAAAATGAAAGCGCCACACTCTTTGTTTTGTTTCGCGTGCACGCATCTGATAAGGAGAACGGAGGAGGTTTTTGGGGCGGGGGGAAGAGTAAAAAGTGCCAAAGACAGGAATGATTGAACTGACTAGGGAGATGACAAGAGGAATGTTTGGATAAAGATCCTGTCTCCTCTGTATTCCCAGACATGGCATCACTATAAGAGAACAGAACAGGTTATCACAGAGAAGAATCAATGCTGACGCTCTGTACACAAAGCACTTGCTTGGAAGTGTGTGTGTGTGTGTGTGTGTGTGTGTGTGTGTGTGTGTGTGAGCATTGAGGCATGTGAGATTGCATACCAATACCATTACCCACAAAATGTACATAAACACATACGTCAACAACACAACAGCACAAATACATTTACTCCCCCACACTAGTTTTACACAACAAAAGGTCATCACCAATCCCCTACAGTGAACTGCTTTGCTGTCTACATAGGCAATGTCTTAAATGGAACCTTATAATGATATACTCTACATTAGAAGAAGCTTCTCACAGAAAGACTATAGGAAACCTGTCCCACAATTCAAGTTGTTTCTACACATATTGCTATGATAACAATGCCATCAACTAAGCATTAGTATACACAGAACACACAAAAGTTGAGTAAAATAGGTAAAATCTCTAAGCATTTAAATTCGCCTGGCACTTGCCTGGCAACTTGAATGAAACTTTCCCCTCAGCTTGTTACAATACATTCTGGGATTGCCTATTCTGTGAACATCCAACACTGCCACACTATTTGGCCAAAACAAGGTGTCTGAAAAGGCAACATAAGGTTACTGCTTCCCTTTTGGAACAGCCTTTATTTAAGAAGCACACCTATGTGATTTAAAATGCTGTCTTGGTAGGCGGCTCACCAGGGTTTGGAAGAGCGTTAACATCTACTCCCACACAAACACACTTATGCATGTATCACTCCACCCACCAATCTGTGCAGTTCCCAGAATCTCTCTCTCCTTCCGTCCACTCACAGACACACTTGTCTTTCTAACCCAAGCGGGCACTGATTGATAATTTTTGCATGTGCTGCCATTGATCGTCTGCAAAGACGGCTGGCGTGTTACCCAAAGTGTTCTCCTCCATAAACATCATCTAATCATGCACAGCTACAGCCAAAAGAAAGTAATTACAGCACAAGAACAAAAGAATCGATGGAAAATACAAGCACAGAAGCAGGAGATTATTGGGAAATGGATTGGCTCAGATCTAAGCTAAAGGAAACTTAATGAAGAGCAATCATACATTAAAGCAACTGAGCGTCCACATTATCTATTGTTTCAACCAGGAAGACATGAAGGGAAATCCAAATGTTTGAGAACCAGTACGTTTGTATTTCCTTTCCTGTTGTTCTATAGTTTTACTGTCTTGGTCTTCCTTTGTTTAAACAGTGACAGTTCAAAGCTCTTACCTCAAGGTGATGACTACATTATGTGTATATCCTGTCTGTCTACATAATTGTGAAATGTATTCATAATGATTACAACTTAAAGAGCAGTAATTTGGTTTCCAGGAAATGGAACTTACATTGTTCACATCTGAAAAAAATCATGTTTCATGTTATAGATAGACATACAACGCTGACAGACATTGTCTGTTTGACATATGACATCACTTAAGGGTGGAAACAGAGAGCCATTGATTTCATGACCCTCTGACAACTCTCTGATCGACCCTTAACTCTACGGCCTGAGGGCATGACCTATTTCCTGCTTCAGCTGTGGCTTTCAGGAAGTTACTAAGTGTCTTAGTTTTTTTTTGAGGTTGAGAGGCAATCAAAAAAATTTAGGCCAGAAAAAAGCATCAGCTTTAAGCACTGAAACATGGTCTGCGAGTGGCTAATTTGTGCTTCATAAATCACAACTTCCTGTTTAAAGTTCACCAACAGCCATAAAGTCTGGCCTCACCTGTTTAAACTCTCTGACTGATTCATTTCTTAATCAGAGGAAATGATCGTCTTTGGACCCTGAACATTGAATAAAAAATATGACTCAGGCAAATCTGAATTGAGAATTTATCTGTCAGTCAAGGAGCCTAAAGCCTAGAGGGGCCTTCGGTCCTGGCCCTGGGCAGAGACTGCTGGGAGGCCCAGGGGAAAAGGCCAGTGCCTCCGTGACCAACCATAACAAGAAAGTAGAAGAGACAAAGAAACTATTACATCTAGCAGAATACTTTTACCCACTGCTAGGAGACCAGAACACATTTGGTCACGATTTAACACTAGCAAAATTTTGTACACTGATTGCCTGGAAGGATAGACCTAAGCCCTAGCAGATGGACTGACTGTAAGCTGCTGTGTTTGAAAATATAGAATGAAGAAAGATGTTCCACAGGTCAGCAGGGAGATGGAGTGTGACTGAACAGCCCGGGTTTAATAGTCAGACTGTTTTCTACTGACGCGGGGGTGACGCCTGTGCTTCCAGTAGACTGGGATTGTATTTGAGGAGAAACTGAGAAAGAGAGAAAGCATGATGTATGACAGCAAATGGAGTGTGACCACAGAGGACGAGCGAGCACAACTGAGAAAGAGGGAGAGAGAGCTGGGCACTAAAGCAGGTTTCTCAAAACCCCTCCAGACTCTATCAGGACTCAATTACTGCACCTGCTGGGCTCTCCAAACCACAAACCACAGCGATGGCCACACCACACCAGAGACAAATGTCATTCACCAATATGAAGCCTTAACACACTTGGAGTTTTGAGTCCAAAAAAAAAACCAACATAAAATTTACAAGCTAAACCTGGTTTCATTTGTCAATCACAACCTGATGCTGAGGTTATATTTTTTTGTGACAATATGGCAGATGGTTGGGCAGATGAGTTAAAGGTTAGTCTGAATATGATTAGTTTGGCAAATAGTTAGCTAGAAATTAAACTGGCCAAGCAGTTAGCATAACAATGAGGTTTGCTTGGCCAAGGCAGTGAAATTAGTTTGGCTTAGCGCTTGCACAGCAATGGACACAGGCGGTCGTGTGCTCGGATGATAGGGGATATTTGTCAGATATCTTTAAAAATACATATGGAATTAAATGGCAAAAGACTGGCTTCAAAGCTAGCATTACCATATTCACCGCTGATTAAAATTATCTCCGTCTCTAATACATTTTTGTATCCAGGCACAAAGCCACTGTGATGTCATTAAATGTCACAGATGGGTAAAGCGTTTTCACTGAAATATCGGCCCTTGGAATAAAATTACTTACTGATGTCAAGAGTTATATTTTCATAGAGCACCAACCCCTCTTACTGTTATAAATGGAGGAACAGGAGAATTAAATATCATTAAATATCACCCTTCTCATTACACCATGCAATTACATTGGGAACCGGATTTGAAAGTCCTCACCAGTTGCCTAGCAGTCAAATTATGCCACAGACAAGCGTGTCGATCAAATAAAAAGACAGAGTTGAGGAAGAGGAGACCTCTGGGTAAATGAAAATGGCTTATGACTCACCTCTAGCTTTCTGTCTCTGTATCTCCATCTCATTCTATCGTTCTCTAAAGGAAGTCTTTTTTTAATAGGGGAAAAAGTCATTTGATCTAACGATTCATTTGATCTAACGATTCATTTGATCTGAGTTAAAAGTTGACATCTTTAATAAATGTGTGAGCCGGGATTCATAGAGGAAGGTAAAATCAATTTAAAACACGGTTACTACTTGCACTCATTTGCCAGATACACACCCCTGCTTTTGTGAAAATGTGGATCTGCTGATACAGAATGATTGATCGTGGGCACACTTAACCAAGACAAGACTCAGTCATGTATTAAAGTGACGATCCCTGCGTGTGGATATTTCCGAGACTAGGATGGTTTACTCTCATATTTCATATTCATCTGTGAGATTGGGGAGTTTGTTTGAGTTATTGAGTGTAATGAGCCATAGGGACAACGGAGTTTACACAAGACACGCAGTCCACTGCCCCACCATTCGATATTCACTATGGTGCTCTAGTGCTGAGTGTGTCAGTGTGTGTGTATTTGTGCATGTGTGTGTGACTTTCAGTGGTTCAATAGAAAAGTCCAAAGAGCATAATTACTTAAGATGTCAGCTGAGGCCATCCAGCCACTTAGAGAGAAGAATTACGCAATTCGGTCGTCCCCACTTTACACAACAACTATGGTCAATAAAAACGCCTCAACCACCATAAATGGAGACAAAGACAAACCAAGGGGATGGATTTTTCACAGGAGGAAACCAAATTAAGAGACGTGAGGGGGGAAATAAAACCCTTCATCTGTGCTTCCTTGCTACACGGTACAGAAAAAGCAATATATTCAAATAGCAAGAAATGTAGTTAAAATGCATTTGTTTATCCATATCTGTTTAAATTATGTACATGGCTGTTGTTAGTATGTCATAGTAAGTCAAAAAACAAGCATGATGGGTGTAATTTGATTGTGTTTATACTTCACACATGCGCAGCCCCCATACTTCTTTAAAGGTCAAGCATGTACAATTAATCCTAGTACACACTATGAAAGCAGCAGACTTTGCACACTGCCATGCATTTTTATCAAGACCTTGTCAAAAATGTGTTATCACAGTTTAAATCATTGTATTTATGCTACTCACATGCAATGTTTGCATCCTCATTAGACGCTCTCTAGCTAGCCTCAAGATTGTGTTCACTACTAACACCGTCTGTGTGACAGAGACAAATGAGTAATGTGCTTTTAAAGACAGTAGGCAGAGGATATTGCACAAGGCTTCAAGGTAAATAGCTGTGAGACCATTTGTTTGGCAAGGGGGTGAAGTCAACAATTGACTCAGGTGAGTCAGGCTACAAATATCGTGTAACTGGCAGTCTGGTGACAAACAGGTGGAGGCAGTCTCTGACTCCAGGAAACTTTATTACAAACCATAACGTTAGGGGCAACTGGTGTATGTGGAGGTGTGAGTGTGTGTAAAGAGGGAGGGGCTAAAGTGGTGTGTGGGGGGATTGAAAGAAAATAGCTCGGCCAGAGCATTTGTTGTGTCTGTGTGAAAGTGTGTGTGTTGTAGGTGTGTGTGTTCAATTGCGTAAAACAAATGTAAATATTTTGTTTGACAATGTGACGACAAAAGTGACTGGTGGCACATATTTGAAATGAAAATATGTCCGTATATTTTAAACTGATTGTAAATTACAAATATGGTAACAATTAATCATATTTGTAAAAAAAACTACAATTAGTAACATTTATTCATCATTTTTTATTGTTACTTTTTGAACTTGCCATATAAGTTCTCTGATAGTAAATGAAGTGATTTTTTCATTACTCTCTCACTCTCAGCTTCTTCTTTGTAATTGTCCCTCATTGTACGCCCTTGCAAGGTCCCCATGGTGACTCCTGGGCTGTCAGACTGTAATCTGGAGTGATCGAATGTGATTGGATGTGGCTGACTTTAACCAACACACACAAACTGACACGCCCTCATCCACACACACACACACATTTCCTGAAGCTACTGCTGATGTATTCCACGCCACACTTTCCAAAAACAGACAGCAATCTGCCTCAGGGCGATCACACATTAACCAACCAATTTACAGTGGCACCTCGTACACCACCGCAAATACAAACTCATTAGGATTCAGCCGCACACAACGCAAACACGCACGCAAATAGAATCTCATTAAAAAGGAAATAATTTGGAAAAAGAAAAGTTGTACCCAGTCACCTAGTCGCTCATGAATCTTTCATGATCATTACCACTCTGTTAGTTAAGAAAACGGGCCAGTGTGGGTTCCTTATTAAAACACATTATCCTCAAATGCATATTCAAAAGTGCACTACAGACACTTGGGTATATTTGAACCGCTCGCTCTTTAGACAGGACACAAAAAGACCAACAGAGACTGGAAGTGTGAAAGCAGGCTTGGAGAAAGAAGAAAGCAGGGACAGGAATTAATTTCATGGTTATAACTCAGGAGAGAGCCGGTATTGTGCTGTTATGCTTTGGAACATGCTGTGTCCCTGACTCCATGGCTCTGCTGAGAATGAAGGCTAGACCTGTATTTTTTCAGGTGGATGTGAAACTGTCAGATATATGTTTTTTTAACCTGCAACACTAAGAAGATCTCAACCGCTGACGGGAGACGGGGTGGCAGTGACTGACAGACATGACCTGAGCCGACTTCGAGGATGGTTTGTGTTTAGAGGCCCGGTTCAGAGTCAGATTGGGTTTGTGCCATAAAGTGGAGGGCATGCAAAGGAAAATTCAATGTGGAAAAAAAGTGTGTGTTTATACACACACACACACACACACACACACACTTTGCACCACATTCTGGTAAAACTGAATTGGAGGAGGGTTTTGAAGCTAAACATATCATGTGCAAACGTTTAGTAAATTGCCAGTGTTGGAGGGATGATGGCTGACTCTGTATTAGCACAATATGCTCTGTGAGACTGATCCACAGGCCCGGGCATCATATGAAGGCCTCCATATTAATGGGTGTTCAGCCTAATTGAGGGGGGAAGTCTGTTTGCTGAAGCTTGAATCACAGTCCTTCAAAATGATGGAGACAGGATGTTGTTTCTACACGCAATCAAGGATGACAAAGATTAATCTGCAAACACACATGCATGCGGGTGTGGATTTGCAGATGTACATCACTGGCAAAGACTTTTTCCCAAATTAAATCTCTTATTTAAAGCTGATTTCATCCAATATAACAGCTATTTTCCCCCTTGTCAGACACATAAACAAACTAAACTAAACTGTAATGGGTTTTGTGCATTTATTTTAGCAGGGAAATGGCTGCGACGTAGATTTCGCATTTAATGCATGATTGCTGCTTGGTGCTAAATGGCTGTTATCTGTGGACACAAGTCAGTGGGTGGTCACTGAAGCTGTTAACTGGCCTAAATGAACGGGGCTAGAGGGGATCCATTCTCTTGATTGGCTGTTGCTCGGTAAACAGTGACCTGGGTCTGACCCGATCAGATGAGCGCCTTTACTCATCAGCTCTACAAATAGGTACAAGGGCCATTAAGACATTAATTTGGAACTCCCGCTAATCTAACAAGGAAAAATGTGCACCACACACACACACACACACACACACACAGTATAGATACACAAATCTGTGTGGACAGTAATCAGAAGGATTGTAATGCATTCACATCATTAGATCAACAGAGACCACACATTGAGAACAAGCCAGCTAATGAAGCAGATGCACAGAACATAGATGTGTGTGTGTGTGTGTGTGTGTGTTTGTATATAAAGAAAGAGTATAAAAGTGTATTTTAGAGAAAAACAAACAAGGCTGTTGTCAGGGAGGGACACTGAGAATGTTGTGCTGGGCCCTGTGATGAGGGGTCCCACTCTTGGTCCTCTAATCAGTATAGCCCTCTCATTAGGCCTGAGGAAAAAGGGGTCCACCCATAAAAAGTCACAGTTCTCATTAATTTTAGCAACAGGCCTGAGAACAAATCCTAACAAACATCTTTATACAATTCAATGACTTCCCTTTCCAAATAGGTAAACACTTACAGACAATATTGGTACTTTTATACTATTCAAGCACATCCACACACACACGCCAAATACCCTGCCTGCTATAGATTGGCTTCATCTGTCACTCCTCTGCCTTTGTCGTCTCGTCCATCCCTCACTTGGACAGCTCCCCTCATCTTTTCTTCTGTTTCTCAAACAAAGCAAAGCGGTTGCCGAGAAGTTACCCTCCCCAAATCTCTCCAGGATTCTGCCATTGTCACCGCGCAGCCCTGCTGCTATAGAGCGTGTGTGTGTGTGATTTAGTATGATCGACAGAGGTTTACGGCTAAATGAGGGGTATGAAAAAGACAAAGAAGAAGAGGAGAGTGGGAGGCTGACAGAGCTGCACCACAAAAGCACTTAACAACTTCACACACCCTCTCCCTCTCTCTCTCTTCCTCCTCAAGTGGTGACAGACTGGCAGCTCTTTTCCATGAAGTTAAATGTCAGATGCAGTACTCGGCTTCTCCTTGCGTCCTCCTTTCTCTCTCTTCACCATGTCTTGACAGGTGCCACCGCCACGGTTTTATGTTCCCGTAAAAACGAGCCCAAACTCAGCCACCAACCAAGTCACTCACAGCTTCCTCCCCGACCTTCTGTCCACCCCATCTCCACTTCATCCCACCATCACTTCTGTCCTCATTCTCTCACTAGATTTCCCTCCTCATGTAGGATATTTCTGGTTTAAGCACTTTTTTGTCAGGCCTGCAGGGCAATCAGACAACTGTTAACAAGTTTTCCAACTTCCTGACGCAGCAGATATCCGACGGCCACTATGTTCTTACGTCAGCAGGATCAGTTGTAAAATTCTTAATAATGTTCCCTGAGAGTTACAAGAAACATATCACAAGTCAACAATCCATGAAAAGTTGATTATGGTTTTCGTTTGTCTTTCGTTTTTGTGCCAAACGCACATCTTGCAGTATTTTTTCATCTGTACGTTTTTAGTTGAAATCCCAGCCTGGGCGACAAAAGATGCTATTGTATCCGCATTATGACATTGTTGTCATCACAAATTCTTACATTCCCATGGTTTGAAAAAAGGCAGATATAAAACATATCAGAACACTGATTCTAAACTTCCTCACTCTGACAGATGACAAAAACAAGAAGGAAACAAGGCCCCTTTTAGCAGCTTGCTGTGTATTGGCATCATAGCCTGAGAGAAAATACAATACTAGCAGCTCAAAATCACAAGTGATGAACATTTTTTATTTTAATATAAGATTTATTATCCAAATAAGTGAATCTCTCTAATTTTCCTGACACTAATTTCTGACATTACTGCATTTGCTACACCCCATTTATTTCCTACAGTGGCTATTCAGTTTCTACATGTCATCACAAATCACATACATACATATCTATCTACATGTATATATATATTATATTATCATGCCATTTTAGCTTTTTTGGTTCAATACAGTCAATATGAAAAATAAACTATTTACTTCTTGTGACAATTTTTAAAGCATCTACACTACAATGAAAAACAAGATTTGTTGCCCTTAAATACCAGCTCAACATGGGAGCAAAAACAAACTGGAGGAAATAGTGAATCACTCTGCACTCACAAAGGAAAGATGAACTGAAAATCATATTGCTAAAAAAACTAAAACGCTACACACATTTGCTTGACATATCACCACTGCTGAAATACTAAAACACAACAGCACGCACACTGATGCGTCTGGACTCCAGCTACTGCTGTTTACCAAACTCCATCTTCTCATTCTGAAGTATCATACTGTTTCCTCATGCTGAGCATGCAGTGTCATTTATGATGCTAACTAATAGGTA
This sequence comes from Yasuhikotakia modesta, assembly GCA_036877545.1. Taxonomy (NCBI): domain Eukaryota; kingdom Metazoa; phylum Chordata; class Actinopteri; order Cypriniformes; family Botiidae; genus Yasuhikotakia; species Yasuhikotakia modesta. The sequence continues at coordinate 39,004 of JBAJNP010002138.1, read as the reverse complement.
ATGCATTAACTGTGTCACATAAAGGCTTGCTGCATTAGCGCAGAGTCCAACAAAACTAAGATAAGATACAGATTGTGGGACCTTAGTAACAGTCCACTGGTATTAAATCCACACCTGGATTTATTCCACAGGAGACTGGAATGAGGTGCACGCTGGCCTGGACTGTGCCACCCGGTTTCGCTTAAAGAGGCACAACTTTTGCAAAAACTACAGCAGCAGAACAAGGAATTTAGAGCTAAGGAACGGATTACAGAAGAAGAGAAATGTACAAAAGTAGACCAGCCACAACTCTGCACAAACTTTAATACTAACGTTTCCTTTGAAATGCAAAGTTTACAAAAACGAAAAATATATGGCACACCTTTGTCTGAATCATCTATAAAACAACATTTGAATAGCCTCTGTACATTAAAGGTTTCCAGCTGAATTAATTTACAGAAACTGTGGAGAAGATAAAAAATTAAACAGAAGAGGAATTTTTAATACAGGGCTGTCTCGCGAGCGCCGTAATAATCGCTACTCCAGGAAAGTGGAGATGAGATTTTTTAATGTGATTTCAGTGTGACTAAGAGCGGCATGTTGATTTAAAAGTTCAGCACTTTCATGGCAAGACTGTAAAATCATAAAGAACTTTAAGTCATCAAGAAATTTACCACAATCCTCTAGTATGAAAAACAAGAAGAACAGTCAAAGCGCAAATTCTTCTGTTATCACCTGTACACACAAACATCTACCCATGTGCTTATCTGCAGCAGTGAGGAGTGAATTAAACGTGGCGCTCGCGAGTGTAGATGCAGTGGATGTTGGCATAAATCATTTCAAGGTTCCATTTGGCACTTTAAGGAGAATGTGCCTCCGCTCTGCTCTTCCATTCGTCTGTTTTCTTTCCTTGTTTTTCTACACTAATCAGCTCGTCTCTTGTTATGTCTCTCTCTCCATTTCCCTCAGGTTCTGTAAGGCCTAAGATGCAGATGGGGAATGGAAGGATTAGAGACGCACTCCTACATAAATACGTCACAAATGGTGTTTCATTCCAAAGTCTGTGTGTGTGTATGAGTGTGTGTGTCATGTTCAAAGCTGGGACTGACACACATTCACTCTCTCTGACGATCCTGGATTAAAGTCTGATGTGTTTTGGTAAGAGTGTGCTTATGGGTGTGTGCGTGAGAGGGAGCGCATCCCAGGCGCTACTAATGCTACATTTGTGCTGAGATAGGCCTGTTCTGAATCTGCTCTCAAAGGCTTATTTGGGTTCCATTAATGATGGCCTCACCCAGTAATCTCTCTAAATTGGAATCTGATGAGAAGTAAAAAAAAAAAATCACTTTTAGTCGGGAGACTGCAGATGCTGCTGTTCCTTCCCATAGGAGAACGGGGATGGATGTAGGGCATGAGAGAGAGTCATAATCGCGTCTCTGATTTAGCCTGCTCTGCATTTAGTGAAGTAAGAAGCAGAGGGCTCTCTGCACCTCTTTCATCATTTTAGACCAAAAGACGTTGGTCAGAAAAGTACAGAGAGGGACAAAGCTGTTCCAGAACAGTCTGCTGCTTTAAGGCTATGACACTGTACAACAGAAAGTCCTTACAAATCCTTTACTTGTACCATCAGGGCTTACAGCAGGGGTTATCGACTGTTTTTCATGCTGAACCCTGTGACCTAATTTAATAAAACACATGAGATTTAAATAATGTTTAAACTATTTAAAAACATCATACGATCATTGTTCCTGGAACCAACTTCATATACTATGCTAATTCATTTGCAGAGTCTTTTCACATAAAACAATAATTTCTGATTGTTTAAATTCTAATTGAGGCTGCAGTTCCATCATCAGCCTCTAGAGGTTGTGTTGAACACACCCTAATGGAAAACTCTATCTGACTGAAACCCATTGACTGATGTCAGAGCACTGACAGAATGCCATTTAAAAAGGTCCTATAATACATATTAACTGCTTAGTTCTGTTATCATTCATCCTGCCATTATTCATCTTCATTCATCTATGAATGTCCTATAAAATTAATGTTAAACCAAAAAAATGAGAACACTGGCAAACTTTTTTGTTAAAACAAAAAAATGAGAACAGCAAAACACTAAATTTGAGTGTTTGCTTTGAATTTGACAAAAACAAATTTTAAACAAAAAGCATGGGAAGCCCATGCCAGCCAACCCAGCCCACTGAGACCAACGCTTGACTTCCCAAAGTCTTTTTCCCGTTCACAGGCCACAGCAAATTTATGGGATTTACAAACGCAGTGGAGAGGAGGGCAGTGAGAGCAGAAGAGAAGAGGAACGGAAAGGAGAGGAGGAGGGCACCGAAAAATGAGGATGAGAGGAGGTCAAGCAGAGGATTAAAATGGAGGTGCAAGGGAGACAGGATGAGAATGTAAGAGAAAAGAAAATATCTAAATGTTTGAGACAACAGCAAAGGAGAGAAGATGGCAAAGATGAGAAGAGAATTAAAAACAAAAGATCAGAGGAGACAAAATAAGACGGGACTGATTCACCCTGTTTATCTTATCGCTTGTGTAATATTTGCCCTACCCCCTTATCAGAATGAAGTGGAATTTGCCAAATGACATGGAAATCTTCATTTCGGAGTGGAACAGGCTACTTTACCTCATTGGCCATCAGAGAATATCCTCCACATTTACATATAGTCTTTCAGCAGCATTCTCTCTCTCTCTGA
>JBAJNP010002138.1:0-31084 GCA_036877545.1 Yasuhikotakia modesta | reverse complement strand
CACACACACACACACACACACACACACACACACACACACACACACACACACACACACGCTAACACCAAATTAAATACACCTACTCATTATACAAAACCTGAAGCTGATAAAGGGGAATACTAATGAAGGTGAGTGGAGTGTTTCTAATGGTAAAATATCTACATTCATCTGGTGCTGTATTTACACAGTCAGAACTCATTACCTCCCACTTGTCAGCCGAAAAACCTCAAGCTAACCTGTCATTGCCAAGTGATTCATAACTACTGTAGCTTTACTCAGAGCTGCCCAAGGCTATACCGCCTTACCTCTCTTCCTCTCCACTCCTCTCCTCCAACGTCCCCTCCCCTCCTCATCGGTTTGTGAGAGATTTGGAAACCTTTAGAGAAAACTGGTGTTTAAGCTGGAGCGTTACGCTCTACTGATAAGGACCAACTTGTTTTAAACTTTTACATTTAGCCATTTAGATACTTTTATCCAAGTGAAATCGCAGCAATTTATCACAGAAGAGACGACAATATCCACAGAACTGCAACTACAGGTTTCAGAAGTTATCTAGAGTAATACAGCCACCAAAGCGGATGTGAAAATGTTGAAAAGCAGACAAACAAAGAACAAGGTTTGTTTTATAATAAATAGAAGGGGAAGTTTGCCTTATTTGCCTTATTGTAATCAAATGAAGGACATGTATAATATGCCCTATAATTCATTACTGACTTTAAAACAGACAATGGCAATAATATTTTACATATTATTAATATTCTTCCACCATGTATTTCCTAGGAAACAACACAGATGCTGTGACGTATGAACAACTGATGTCACAGATGCAGTTGTTTTAGTTACATTTACAGAGTAATTTTAAATGTTTTTCAATACTACTCAACCAATCATAAGCAAAGACCCGATTTGAAACTAGTTTCCCAAACATGGTTAAATCTCTCCTCTCTCTTGTGGCCAGCCGCATCTGGTGAAAAGTGCCATTTTTGGAGCGTGAACAGTCTCTGAGTTGCGGGCAGAGCACACAAACCAAGCTGGCAAAAAGCCAGGAATGGTAAAATGGAGGGAAAGAGGGATAAAATGGAGCCCACACAGTGCAAATTGAAGATATATGCTGGGAAAGTGACTTTTAGCAGTAGGCCAGAGTTGAGTACCTGAGGAGAGAGAGAGAGAGAGAGATGGAGAAAGTGGCCATAGAACATGGCGAGACAGGGAGTGACCCTACTGAGTGTGCCGTCGGTCAAGCAGAAGAAAGAGAGGATTAACCATGACCCTTGCGGACCCACGCTGCTGTCCCTCCATTCCTCGTTTCACCCGCATGCACTGCGACGGGAATAAGGGGAGATGACCCCAGCGTTTATCTCCCCTTAGGGCACCTGTCAGTCTCTCATGCAATCTGCTGTGGTCACACAATCTCTTTGATATGGCCTCATGTATGTTTATATATGTGGATCTGTGTTTAGAATCAATATCTGAGTTGCACAGAAGCCATGCATACCGCTAAAAGGTGATTTAAACAAACTTTTAATGCACTAAAGCAGCATAAATGCAGTTGGAGTAGAATTTTTATCTTAGTAAATAATGCATCGTATACTCTAGAATGATGATTTTCTGTAAAAGGATGATGCAGGGTGTGAAAAAGGGTTGAAGTGCCAAACTAACATTCTGGTGCAAAAAAAGAAATATATTGCATGTTCTTTTCTAAAAACAGGTCAGATATTTAGAACAGATATTAGTTTAGTCATAACTACACACTTACATTACAGCAACATTCCACCTATAAATAAATAATATAAAAGTGACTTTGATTTATACATTCATAACACAATGATGCATTCTGCCACCTGCTTGTGTTGGCCAGTGTACATACATGTGTACGTGTGCGGCCGGTATAGATTTAAGGTTCACTTTCTCACTGTCGATCTGTGTTGCCATAAAGCTGCAACGGACCACCGCAGGGACTGGTAAAGATTGACCGATAGACTGAGAGATCAATGAATGAGCAAAGAATACTTCCGCGGTGTTCGCTGACACCCAGGCTTAATTTCCATCCCTTATATTACTATATACTCACTATTCTCATTTGTCATAAATCACTTTTTCCTATTTTTTCCCTTGTCTTATATTTACTTCCCCACTGCATTTTCCTGTCCAGGGTCCACCTCTCTCCGATTCCCCTGCCGTTCCTCTGCATCTGTAAAAACCCCTGTGGACTGCAATCACACACCAGTACCAGCAATGCTCGTCTCTCACGGCAACCGACTGCAAGACCAATTCTCACAGCCGATGTAGTCAGCATCAGTGAATATTCTGTATGCAACTGGTGCGATTTCATTCTCCGAGTCTCTTTTCTTTGATTCTCGTCAAGCTAGCACATGAAAGGTAGGTACGAGTTCAGGGCTAGGTTAAATATAGACATGACTAATGGCTCCTCTAAGGTAAGCTAAAGGAATCACATGCCCCGGTGCCCCAGTCCTACCACTTGTCACTCAAAAGTTGATTTGGGATGGAGCTGAAGTGAGTGTGCGGGATTGAGTGTGCTTGTTTGTGACAGACAGAGCCTCATCTTCAGGCGAGAGCTAAAACAGGTGTATGTGAAGGGAAGGCTATGCTTCTGTGTGTATGATTGTAAATTTTACATTGTATTCAAACTGGTCACATGTCAACATGGTACTAGCGATTAGTGAGTAGATTAGCCTGCCCATAATTAAAGTGCAAACGCTATGCACAGTGACAAAATCACAACAAAGCAGGAGATATAGCAGGAGATGTATAATAACTACATAGTGTGGCTACACTTAGAAGGCTACACTTTTTACTACAGAAATTACACTATATCTATAGATATATAGATTTACTACAGTTTTTAGTAAACCTGTATATACACATTCTTACAGTTAGAAACATTTAAGATACTATTGCCACTGCATAAACAATTAAAACATGTTGACATATGGAGCACAAACATATGCCAGGGTTGCCATATCCCCTAACAATTATTATTCCTGCTGCATGGTTTACCTTATTTTATCTACAGAGTAGACTGGAGTTGTAAAATGTCCCTCCATTATCAATCAGAGGATGCCTTTATCAGATAACAGATTTGACAAATAATTATGCTGTGCACCGGAGGACAACACATTTCTCATGTATCCGTCTCACACAAACACCCCCACACAGACGGTGAGTGTTAAAGGGCTGTAGCACGGGTCACCAAACACACACTGCTAGATCCATGCCACCTGCTAACAGCCTGGCACGGTCACAAAAGATGCCCACAACATGTACTGTTCTACTTACACAGGTCAAAGGTCATCGCTGGCCCATCCTGTACTAAATAAAGCATAACTAGGCAGCTTACATCACATGCATGTGAAGCTCAGCACAGAGAAAGCCATTAGCCCATCTGCAACATGTTCCTGTCTGTCTGTGTGTGTCTGATGTGCCGGTATCTACACGAGTGCACATGCCAATAGGTTAGAAAACATCTGTTCTGTCACTGCCGTTTACAAGCAACACTAGCCAAATTTCCTAAGGCCGTTCTGGCTCTCCCGTATGGCCATGTAGAGTGACAACGCTTGCTCTAATTATTGGACTTCCTGTCTTTAAAAAAGGAGCTATAGTGGCTACATGTTCTCTGCTTGTGTGGTCAACACAGGCTTGTTTACATTTATTCATACGCATATTAATGTGGGTGGATGCATCTATCATTACAAGCGGATGTTGGATGTCTGTGTTTGTCTGTCACATTAGTATCACCGTGTGTTTGCTGCTGACTTCATGTTTGCTCAGGAAGGAAAAATAATTGTGGAACATGACAGCATGGACTGGCCTTTCTCATTGGGTGACCAAACAACAGCTTAGCAAGGTAAGAATAAAGGCAAACACACACACACACACACACAAAAGACATGTAGCCACTCAGCTGTCTTTCTCCTCTAATTCTGGACTCCCCCAGTCTTCCCTTGCCTTGGCACACTAATTAAGTACATGAGGGCCTTTACTGCTGTCTAGCTCTCACTATTTCTCTCTGTATCTCTCCATCTTTTCTGTGAAATTAAAAGCAGATCTCCAGGCACAGAAAACAGCAAGTGCCTTATGAGGCAGAAACAGCAAGCGCTGAGGAAGAACGCTAACTGCGCCATAAACACGCACCATGCAAATCCCTGTAACATCATTGATCTAAAAATCTCCTAATAGCTATGCAAAGCGAAGCCTATTTTTTGGAATTTAGAGCTAGCAAATGCATAAATAAAGGGATTAAACGCTGTTGACTGTGCACATGAAGGGTTTGATTGGATTTCATGTTCGTTTTTACGATTATGAGGCTAATTTCTGTCCGCGCAGCTGAGCACATCTGTGCGTGTGCATTTGTCTGAGTGAATAGTTGAGCGTGCGTGAGCGAGTTTATTCATCCGCTGTCAGGACCTATAAAGATGGACGCTGTCAGCGCCAGTAAATGTGTGTGCGTGAGTGAGTTTGTGCGTGTGTGTGTCGGGACAGCCAGGCGTAATTTCAGCAGATGTTGCCTGACAATGCCTGGGTGTGTGGACAGGCCTCTGGGGAAGAGAGAAGTAGAGTAGCAGTCAGATTCTGCAGTCACACAGGCAAAAAGTGTAGTCACCACACTGCAAACGACACCTCGTCCAGAAACAATGACAGCCCACAAGAGTAAAGTGACAGGGGAGAAAGTGCGGCAGGGAAATAAAGACAGAAATATTTAGTGTCTGTTGTGCCTTTAGCAAACCTGAGAAAGATCCCTGGGGAAAATTTTAATGATGGAAGGTTGGTCACTCCGAGTTAGGACACTTAACAAAACTCTAGGTTAGGTTTCCATTAGGTATCAACTTTATCTCAAAAGTTTGTTAGATTGAAGTACAGAAAGTACTTCTCAAAATATGAAAATCTGAGAAGCTGGAAACTCAAAGGTGATTTGTGTAACTGTTTTAAGGTTAAAGTCCTTTAGCATTTTAGACAGCCTTAGCTCAATAAATGGTGTAACTCTGTTTTAGTTGACCAATAGCCAATAGGAAAATTCAATCTGTGGTTTCACTTTCCTGGCACTTTCCTTGAAATCTGGTCTCCATTGTATCTGTGGCCTAAAGGCTAACCGGAAATTCCTCTCAACCAGCATGACCAAACACAGAACCGCTAATAACTAATCAGGAGCCATTAAAGTAATGGAGCACATATGCCCTTAGAAAACCATATGGGTGAGCATGAGGCCTCCATGCCAACCGAGCAGCTATTGACAGTCTGCTAGTACTTTAACACTGACCACAAAGCTGAACTTTGCTAATACTTATCATTAGATCAGCGCAGATAATCTAGATAATGGAGCTAAATGAGAGCTAATGTGTTCGACCTTGATGTCGGGTTGCAGTGTGAGCCCTGAGACAAGCTTCTTAATGAGAGAAGTCTGACAGGAAACGTCAGAGTTCCACACAGAGGAACCTTTGTTTTCCTGCTCACCTGTGTACATGCGTGTCCCCTTATCTGTCCCCCCGAGAGCCGAATGGGGCTCAAACACGTGCTTTCACCATTTCTCACGCACGCATGAGCAAGGCTAGAGTAATTTTCATTCGCTGAGTGATTTGTACTCCCAGGAATTTACTGATTACAATGAGGAAGAAACACTCCTTTGTGCAAGTGTCAAGACGGCCATCTACCTGTCTGCTGCTGCTGTCCCAGATCTAAGCCCACAGGACAGAAAACACAGCCAAGCAACAAACGCAACAGTAACACAAAGATTTTAAAGGGTCTGAGAAAGACATTTTTTAAGCAGCAATGAAGAGAAAAAAACAGTCTCCATGGCATTAACGTATTCAAAATTTAGAAGTGAAAGGCCTAACAACAAACCATGTTATGAAAGGCCCATGACAACTAATTAGAATAGTACAGCAGAGTGTCAAGCGCCAACGCAAACAAATAGAAGCTTAGTTAAGCGTCTCATTAAGTTCACACCTCAAATTTATGAAGTAGCATAGCAACAGGGCTACCCAGAGCTCAACTTCCTTTTCTCTTTCCTTTTCTCTTTCATTATTTTTTAAGAATGCCACTGTTGACACAGAATTAGCCAGTTCAGGATTTCTCCATCTATGTCTCAAGGCACATGTAAAATAATTGGTGTGTAAAATACACATGCAATTTACCAACATTATACTCCAATTTTCCCCTGTGAAGTGCAAACAAGGTGATGCTATCAGTCTGGGGTTCCTGCAGGTGTTAGCCACAGCAATGCTAATGGTTATCCATCCTACGAATGTGCCACATCAAAGAAAAAGTCAAGGTGGGGTAAAATCACATTACCACAACTCGGCTCCAAAAACGAACTGCTTTTTATTTTAATTAGTCGTGCATCGTCAATGACAACACATAAATAATTCAACAGAAGCTGGTTGCTTATTATTCCGGAGTTTCATTGCAAAAATGTTGTTCTCTTTCCCTGTCAGCTATATTTTTCCCAGATGAGTCTTGATTGTTACTGGCAAGTTAGTTCTTAATGTCTGATTAAGTGTTAAGGAAATATAGGCACTTCTTTATTTAATTGGAGGAGAGATAGATGGACAGATCACTGTGATAAAGACACTACAGATGCCACAGAATGCTGAAGGGTGACTCATAGCTCCTGTAGTCTGACCACAGAGCTGCTTTGCATAATTCACACTTTACAACACTGCTCTGTTAGTGTTACAAAACCACGTCACACAGAGAGAAAGGACAGAACTTAATATCATATAAATTCTTTTTAAAATAGTTAAACAGGTGAAGACTGTAGGAGCACAAGCATGAGACTTACTAGGCTTGAATTTTAATGAAGATAGGTGCGACACACAGACAGACACAGACATAGACAGACAGAATATAAATAGCTATATTTTGAATAAAAATTGGTAGACATTTTACCTGCAGAGTCTTTTTTGAAAGCTCTTATTCTTTGTATGAAATGGGGTCCACAAGTCTGAGAACATTTACAAAATTACACAATTATAAAACAAATCAAAATGAAAATTAAGTTTCAGTAAAACAACTTTAAACCTGTAAACACTTACACTGGCATGAACCCCACAAGTCTGTGCAAAACCTAAAGATCCATGTCATCCCAGCGTGATCTGAAGATCTTCCAAAGAACATCTTGTGTGGTTCAAAGAAAGCATGGAAACTGTCTGACTGTACAATGGAGTTAGCTTGAGATTGGTTTAGAAGTTTCTAAACCAATACTCAAACATGTTTCTTATTTAATTTAAGCCATTAAGATTCTCTATTTATTTATTTTTCAAACTTTTAATGCTTTCATTACCAGGTTTAAGTTGGACTGTAATTTAATGTGGTCTCAGACTTTTCGACCCCACTATATATTCCATTTTAAATAGCGCATTAAAAAGAACACATACAGGAACTGGTTTAAGGCTGCATCATCCCCTCTTCGTTATATTATGGTCTTCATCAGTGGACCACAGGGACCATGACAAACTTAAGGTACAGTAGAGTCTGATGTTCAACATATGACCACATTCCACATGGAGTTTCATGAGATGCAGCCATGCACACAGAATAGTAAATGGACGGATCTACAGTGACAGGAGGGAATGAAACCAAATGAATACATAAATGACTTGCGTCTTGCATTTGCATGAGGCACAGTTGCTGGCATAAACTGAGTACATAAAAGAATGATGTGATTCAACAGATTTGTTTTGCATGTTCTCTCTAGTTGACCCACCTTCATCCTGTCTTTATCTTTTGCTCTCTCTTTCTCTCTGATATCCACTGGTCTCTCTATCTCTCTGCATCACCCCCCACCTTCACCGAGAGCGGTCTGTGAGTCAGCATACAACACACACTGGTCAGTCCGTTGCCATGGTGACGGTGCAAGCTGAGGGCAAAATCAACAGCTTTTAAGAAGCGCAGACGCTACTAGAATTTAAATAGTTGACAGCGGCAGCGTGTGTCATTTTAAAGCACAGATTAGCTGCTGGCATATAAGGAGCCAATCAAATAACACAAAAATCTAACAAAACCTCAGACAACCATCTCTTGATCCTATTCCTTACATCTATAGATGAGGCTTTGAATAACAGGACCCATACAAAACAACACACGTCCCTCCAGGGTCATTCAGATATGCCAAGTTTGTGCAGCTAAAAATCCTTTAGGAACATGCTTTTCTTTGTGCGATGTTTAAGCATGACTGAGGAAAATAAAAAACACATTACAAAAAAAAGCACATTCGTGGAGCAAAATGACTCACTGTTGGGCTTGATCTCAAAGGAGCAATGTTGTAAATATGCCACTTTAAGTTTGTTAAGACATGGATCAGGAAGAAATGTGAAACTAATGTTTTGTGAATGCTGTAACACTGTAGATTTGCTAAAACAAAATCTATTGATTTGTTTACCTACCAACTTCACCTTGAAATAACAGCTACAGTATAGTAACCACGCTGGTCTGTGCTCACAGGTATTGAGAACTTAAAATACAAGACAACAATTTAATGGTCAGTTAATAAATCAAACGTTAATGTTTACTGGTGATACAGGAAGGGCAATGTCATAAAATGTTATGGAAATATGATAATGAAATACTGTACCTTAAGAATTCATGTCCCCTGGTGAATATTTCCCAACTTTCTGCTTAACATTAAATTCAGAATGGAACAACCAGATTAAACTTCAACATCTTCACAGTTTTATTGAAAGCGGACTTGCTTTACTTGTAAAAAATACAAAATACAACATTTCAAATCAATAGAAACAAAAAGGAATGAATCGCATAACACATGATGAAAACAAAACAGAAGTGAGGATGTCTGCAGCTTTAAATACAGTGGTGTTAAATGGTCCACATTTTCAACTTCTGCATCTTGTTAACATTGCACCTAACCAGCTCAATGCAAACAACGAATATTGCTTTAAACATGAACATAACTCTGATTGAAACAGTAAAAAAGCAGCTGTTACCTAAGGTCTTTGTTACATGTTTTTCGTGTTATGAAGGGTAGAATATTTTAAATTATTCTACATTATACAAACTACTCAAGTCACTCACAACTGGGCTGCAACAGGACAAACAAACACATCAATGGAATGAACACACAAACATCAGCAAACAGCTGATTATTAATATTGAAATATACAACTTCCATCACAAAATACCTTATCCAACGATTGTCGCAGCAACTTTGCCTATAAAATTCAAAGGCAAATGTAATAATTTTTGGTTTTTGCTAAAAGTACTGAAAAGAGTGGTGTAGTTTTTGTGTCAAGTGGCTTTCTATTTACAGTGAATGTGACGTTATTCACAGCGTGGTCGAAAATCCTGCAGTTAATATTTCAACAATGCTTTATGAAACAACTTTGTGGCGAATTACACAATTTCACCTAAATATACCAAACAAAGGCACTCTCTGTATGTGCAATTACAAATGTGTGTGTGTAAAGGGAAGAATTGCTTGTCATTAATCTGAAAAGTAATAAAGTAATTCACTTTGAGTATATCTGAATCAAATCATTTTTAAATGGTCACTCAAATACCATCTTACTTGATCTTACTTCCTTAGTGTGTTTTTAGCACACAGAATGTTATTTTGAAAAATAAAGGAAGAAAAAAGTATTTATTTTAGAACCTTTTGAGACATTGACTGCGTAAACATATTTGAAGTTAGCCTGACAAAAGTCATTAAAAGAATTAAAACTATTATTTTATGTTGCAACATAATTTTTTCAAAGCCAAAATAATAAAAGGCTTTAAAATAAAATAATAAAATCTCTCTGGACTAAAGTTTAGTATACCTCAAATGTGTTCAGGGTATATTAAAAATCACTTCTGTTTTTCTCTTAAGAGACAACAATAAACATTGTCTAACTTAACAATGGCTGTCAAAAAAATAAAACCAAAAACATAGAATATTAAGATGGTTGCTTCCTCCTTCATTTAAAAAGAGTATAATTAAATTATGTCAAATCTTTCCTTCAGGGCATGACTGACATACTACAGACTGGCAAAACAAGAAATAAAAAAAGATTAACAAATAAAACAAATCTTTGTGCAGTCAAGTGATTTGCATGCTTTGTGATCAGTGCAGCTTTGGTTTGACATTCAGTTCCAGCCCCTAATACATCCCCTTAGTCCACACCATGTTTCTGTGATAATCTGTGCTGTGGTACCCTGGGCTATGGTACCCTGGGCTGTGGTACCCCGCCAAGCTTTGGAAGTTGTCTCCTACCTGTTTGGTGCTATATTTTGGAGGGTTGGCCTTGTAGCTGTAATCCGAATACTGGTCTGAGCCTGTTGAGTTGTTATCCCCGGTTCCTACAAAGGTGTTGGTAGCTGGCAGGTCTTGAACTGCCTGGTGTTTCTTTGAGGCAGAAGGCGACTGAGGTTGGAGCTGAATTGATGGCAGAGGAGAATTAGACCGATAGTGTCGTCCCAGGTCTGGGCTTCCTGGAGGGTAGTTGAGTGGCAGATGAATCCTAGGGCTGTCATTGACACTATCATTCATGAGGTTGAACTTTAGGCCTTTCTGAAGACTTCCGCCCTCATCCTCTTCAGAAGGATTGGTAGGCTTTGGAGCCTTGCTTTTCTTTGCCTTTTTGTTCTTGTTGCTCTTGGGTCCTGGTTTGGGGGCATATAAGTCTTTTGTCTCCTTCTTGCCTGCCTGGTAGCCACTTTTATTTTCTTTTAACACAACATGCCTGATAACAACTGCGACCACAATAATTAGAATCACCACTGAAAAGCCACCCAAGACTGCAAAGACAATGTTACTATGAGGGTCCCGAGAATAATCAGGATCCCCAGCGATGTCCATTTCAAGTGGTGTATAAAGACTGTGTCCAACAAGACCTTCAACATGGGAGACATTACCGATTGTCTCATTTACATAGATGTGTACCAGTGCAGTTGTATGGCGTGGTGGTGTTCCTTTGTCTTTCACCTTTACCACCAAGCGGTGGAGACCAATGTGTTTGGATGTGAACTCTTTAGCTAATGTTATCTCACCTTCTGGAGAAATACGGAACAATCCATGGGGGTTGCCCCCAATGATACTGAACTCCAGTTCAGAATTTGAACCAATGTCAATGTCCTCTGCCTCAACACTTTCTACATGAGTTTCTGGGCTGGTTCGAGGATCCAGGAACTTGTATGAGGAGTTAGCAGGCTTGGTGACATATGGGGCATTGTCATTCTCATCAAGCACATTAATGGTGATGCCAACATATGAGGAGCGTGGTGGGTCACCTCCATCAACGGCTTTAAGTCGAAAACTGTAGGTGCTTTCCTTTTCCCGGTCAAAGGAAATGGTTGATAGGATTGTGTAGGTTCCATTTTGGATCATAAACTTGCCGTTGTCTGGTTCTACAGAGAGTTGGACACGAGCATTCTCACCTTCATCATAATCATTGACTGTTACCATTCCAACAGGACTAAGTGGTGGCATATTCTCTTGAACTGAAAAGCTATAGCCATTTAGCATGAATTTTGGATCATTGTCATTTCTGTCTAGCACCTTAAGAACAACAGTGGCTGTTCCTCTTAAACTTGGCACACCTTTATCAGCTGCTGCAACCAGAAATTGATAGTGATCTAACTGTTCACGGTCCAACTGGCTCATGACTCGTACTTCTCCTGTGTTTGGGTTAATTTCAAAAAGCCCCTCAGGGATTGATCCACCAGTTATACTGTATGTCAACTCTGCATTAGTTCCACTGTCTGCATCTGTGGCTATTACATCTAAAACCCTGTCACCTGGCTGGTTCTCCTCAGGAAACTCCACCTCATACAAAGTGGGTGAGAAGACTGGAGCATTATCATTCATGTCGGTCACTTGCACCTTTAGGGAGTTTGTGCTGGACAGTGCAGGGTTGCCAGAGTCCACTGCCACAATTTCAATCCTATAGTCCTTGATCCGTTCATAGTCCAGTAGCGTGGTTGTCTGGAGGAAGTACTTCCTCTTGCGGTCGTTACCCGCTTCACTAGCTGAGCGCAACTGGAATGGCACATCCCCTGCAACCACGCAGGTCACGACAGCATTCTCACCCTCATCACGATCAGAAACCTCCACCAGAGCAACAGGTGTACCAACAGGCATGTCCTCCGATATGTTAGCAACACCATCTTCATGTGTCACAAGGCCAATGCCCCGGATTCTGATGGAAGGTGCATTGTCATTTTGGTCTTTCACTGTGAGAGTAACAAGGGTTTTGGAGCTCTTTGACTGAGGACCATTGTCTCTAGCCTGGACATAGAACTTAAGCATGCTGATTTCTTCTCGATCCACCAAGCCTTTGACGAAAATTATGCCTGTATTCCGGTCAATGCTAAGGAGCCTTTGGACTGCTGGTGATGCCTGATGAATGCTGTAGGTCACCTCTCCATTAGGTCCCATGTCAGAGTCATTTGCCTTTACCTAAATTAAAACAACACAAAGTAAAACTAAGTAATGCACTGAAAAATATTTAAAATATTACACACCACAGACATCAAAGCGTTAGAGATTTGGCTCTTCCTACCATCATGTAAAAATGAAGTTAATGGAGCTATCAGACAGCTAGAAATACAGAATAAAGGTTATTGTCATTCACCTGATTGACATCGATTGCATAAATGAGGTGTATTGTTTATCAGTTTGTCACATTAATAAACTGCATTTGTTCAGCCAGGAGCATTAGAGGAGGACAGAGATCAGTCTAAGTGCCAGTGAATTAGCATAGATGGAAGACTGTCACGCATGCCAAAAAATATGCTTCACACACCTAGAATGAGACCCCAAAGCTCATCCAAGAACTGCATTAGGCTAATTAGTAACATAACAGGATCTTTCAAGAACTTACTAAGAATCCCTCCTCCTCACACCTCCCTTTTATTCCAAAAACATGCCTTGTGTTTTCACTACACTGTGACTATACTAAAACAACATTGCATTATTATTTAACATTTACACATTTTATTAAAACAAAATAGTAGAGAATTTACTCAGACAGGTTAAATGCTGATAAAAACATACATTCAGATTGTATTTTGTCTTAAATTTCGTACAAATGTTAGCAGGGTGAAAGCAGATGTGGTTTGCTAGTCACTTTAAAACATCATTTAAATTCATCACTTTTGGTGCTGATTACTACTAATGTTTTTCGTCTATCATGAACCAGTGAACAATTTTAAACAACAAACTTGTTGCCTCGATTAAAGCTTTTCAACATTTAAAGATCTGTTCTTGGTTGTGTATGTGAAACACACATGCTGTTTCAGACGATGAATTTAGAGAGCCCAGCCTTAATCTGAGGCAGTCATAAGATTATTCATGGTGCTTAAGTTATTACTACTCAATATGAGTCACTCCATTTCATCTGCCATGCAAACAGGGGATTCGTTTTATTTAATGTATTTGAAGAAAATTTCTCTGAACAGACTGCAACACTCCAACACTTACAGCTCTCTGAAATCATAAAGTTAAGCAGTTTTAATACCACTACTGATATTTGCTTCTGCATCAAAGGATGCTTCTAAATGGAAAGAAATCTTCTGACATGTTCTTTGAAAACAACTTGCGTGGATTAATTGTTCACTGAGAGATTAACAGTCATTAAATGTATTTTGCCCGGACACTTGCTTCAGATTGATCCTGGAACGCTTCCAGCCTTCACGGATGTCGTAATCTTAGCAGCAGCTCGTTTCCACAACAATTCAACATGTAATTCTCACCACCAGTCAATACCTCACTCCTGTTTTGTAAAGCTTGTGTTTAAAGGAACCATGAGGGATCAATCGATTGCCCGTGAAAATATGATTTGGCTTTCCTATTTCTTCTGTTAACCCTGTTGTGTGGGAACAGAGGCTAAAGCCCTTCGGGATAACTGAGACTTCCGTTTACAAAAAGCTTGTCAAGTTCTGTATGTGGGGCATGAGTGCATTTGTATTGCTGGGCTGTCAAATCATCTCCTCTATTACTTACTGTTCACTATAAAGATCTAGCATAACATACACTGGTTTTCAGTTTAGGTCAATGAGATGTTTGAGTAATGTTTCTATAAATTGGGGGAGCGTGCAACTACAACTTTTTTATATCTACCATAATAATGTTTTACATATTACATTCTTTTTATCTTTGTAAATCAGATCAAATATCATTTTCTTATTCGCTTTGAAAAAATGATGTTTTGGATAGTTTTAAATTAGAAAATTCTACATTAACAAAAACTGAAAGTGCTTGGGAGGGGAAGAAACAAGTCACTTACTTGTAGAACAGAATGACCCACTGGGCTGTTTTCAGGCAGCTCACCCTCGTAGTGTGATTTCTCAAATTTGGGCACATTGTCATTGGCATCTGTAATGGTGATCCTGAGCAGGGCGCTACTCTGGCGGGGTGGGAAGCCACCATCAATCACTTTTATATTAAGGTCGTATGAATCTCGCTGCTCTCGGTCCAGGTTACCCAGTACAATAAGTTGTGGCAATTTCTCGTCCGAGTCTTGTGCCACCTGCAGGCTAAAAAGGTTGGCAGCTTCAGGGCCGGTTGTTAATGCATAATCAGCTATGCCGTTGCTTCCCGAATCCTTGTCACTGGCTACTGGAATTGAGAAAAGCGCACCCACGTGTGTGTTCTCTGGGATTGACAGTGTCAAAACGGGTGAGGAGAACTGAGGAGTGTTGTCGTTCTCATCCAAGATCTCGATGCGGCCTTCGATTAGCCGAGGTCCTGTGCCTTTCATCAGGTCTGTAATAGATACCTCAAATTCCAGAAAACAAGGATCGCCCTCGAAAAGGTTGCGACAGTCCTTAAGAGTCTCACGATCGAGTGGGGTCTCCGTGGTGTAGATATCTCCCGTTTTGCCATCCACACGAAGGTAAGGAGCTCCCACCTCGAGCTTGTAAAGGTGACCGGTGTCTGGCAGGCCCTGGTCGGATGCCAGGCTTCCGATTAATGTGTTGGGCGGCTGTTCTTCGACCACCTGATAGTGGATGGCTTTGACTATGTTAGCAGAGCAACAAAGGAGAAGCACAATCCACAGCAGCATGGCACTCCACAGGGACCACATCGCAATAAAACTCTGGCACATCATCAGTCTGTTGCTGCAAAAAGAGAGCAAAGAAATAAAAAAGATGAAATAAATATTCATTCTTCTAATACAATCCTTTAAAGCACCTGACAGCGCCAAGAAACCTGCTAAAAGATGGCAGCCACAAAATTTTACGGCGCTAAATCCCTGAGATTTATGATTGATTGCCCCTTCATATTTTGTAAACCTCTCCTCTTTTGAGGAAGTAAATGTGTCACAAACAATTATTTGTGTTTGATCTTTATTTTGCATTTTGCATGTCATGTCTAATTCATACAGTTGGCACATGCCTGTATTCCTTAGAGATACCTGAGCTGTCTGACCCTTTCAGAAAGTTAGCGTAATGGTGATGTCCATTCAAATAATACTTCTCAACTCTACTGGACCTGCCATTCCATATGAAGCAAGGAAATTAGAAAGTTTAGCAAGGAAATTAGCTGTATTATCCACAATCAAACCACACTTTCTCACTGTAGCTGTAGAAACTGTAATTTAGTGTGAATAAATCATACCCAAACAATAAAAACAGAGAAAGTTTAAAAAAATAATACATTAGAAAGATTAAGCTGAAATTTGTCTCTGTGTTTTTGTTTTTATAGCTATTTTTACATACTTCTTAAACCACACGCATACAATCTTTTAAAAACTTCTAGTCCCTGTAGTCTTCTAACACCATTTACATAAAAAACATTTATTGCTTTAAATAAACAGGGTGTGAACAGAGACACAAAAACAGTGAGATGTATTTGAATCACTTTTATACTAAGTGCATAAAAAAGTTAAAAAAAATTTAGTAGCCTGTACCACACATATCTTCTTCCTGTTTAAATCTAAGTTATTGAAGTGATCGCAAGAGTGTTCTTTTCTAATCTTCCAATGGCCACTTTAGTTGATAGCAATTCACTGGAAATGGCTCCCAATTTGCTACAACATCACACAGCCAAACAGAAGTAGGAGACAGGCTTGGGGGGTGGGGGGGGGGCATGTCTTGACAACGACCCCCTCCTTCCACTAACCCAAATGGTAAGAACCTCAGCATGAGCTGCTGTGAAAGAACATGAAAAAGAACAATCAAATAAATAAATCAGTTTCTGTTTAATCAGTCACATTTAAGGTCACGCTACTTTGATGTTTCCCACTGTGGTAATTGCAGAGACCCCTCTAACATATGTGGAATGTTATCCCACCGTGTTCCCCACAGCTAATGAGGCAGTGCCGCTAGATTACTGTCCAGAGGTCCAAACTACACCTCAACCAGACACTGGAGCAAACCAATGAGGAAAGTCATTGGTATTTAATATGTCTAATTCATACAGTATATACACATATACATACATATATAATATACATATACACACACATATATAATGTCACATATTTTTATATATTTTATTTTTGTCTATAAGAGGAAAACTTGAAAGTTTTAATATATTTTTATTTTCCAAATCCCCACTAATAACCATTTTCCATTGGCCTTCCACAAAACCTTACAAACATCCTTTATAAAAATCCCTGCCAGCAAAGTGGAGCAGCGACTGACAGGATGTGGGATCTTCCACACACTCATCTGTATTGATCAGTCATTTGGTGCATGTAGCATTCAATATTTTTCCATTAACAATGCATGACATAGCGAGCCTTTTACAAATACATTAAAAAAAGAAACCAACTAGTTTCAACAACAAACAATTACCGAAACCAGATCAGGCACACACACCTCCACTATAACCTTTAACACCTACTTGGTAGATTTAACATAAACAAATTAGACCAGTCAAAACACACAGACCTGCTAACACAACTGCAGCCACACAGTAGTGACAGTATAACTACAAAGAGAATAGTTCACTAATGAGGCTGAAATGGAGGGATGAATGTGTGACCCCAATCACACATATGATGAGATCTTGACTTGTTTCTTGCTAATTCCACAATCTAATTCTGAATCTGTCGAGACAGGCGACAGACGTCTGTGGCATACTTTCGTCTAATTAAACAGCGTAGGCCACAAACTGGGTTGGAGAGGTGAAAAATACCTCACCTTTAAAGCAGCATTTGAATGCGGTCATCTCATGGAGCTAGCATTTTACAGGCATGTGTGTGTGTGTGTGTGGAAATAAATGTTTGTTGAATTTTTCTAGTGTCACGAAAAACTGATAAAAAAAGTGGGACAAGGACTTCAAACACAATGTGTTTAAACCAGGGTAAATAGTTAACCAAAATAAAACTACTTTAAAAATAGTATTGGTTAAAAAAAAAGTAACAAAAACAATCTATATATAAACCGAATCAAAACAGCTCTTCATCATGTTTTGGAAAATCAAAACATTCTTGTTACATGAGCAGTGTGCATGTAAATCGGTTTGCTGTGATGAATGGCTTTGAGCGGCTCTCACGACTTTCTGTCTCAAGGGTCCAGCGGAGAGTATTTGTGATAAAGAGTCACTGTACACTGGGAATCCTGACGTGGCCAGTGGGGCTTCATAATGCTGCAAACATCCTTTCCCACAGTCTACTAGCTGTGGAACGTTCTAGCTTGGCTGTGAAAGTGTGTGAGTGCACATATATATGAGCGTCGCATGTTTGTGAGTATGTGACACTTCAGCGCAAGAGATCTAAAAACAACAGTGGTAAAGGAATGTCATGCTGTTTGTGTACAGATGTTCAGGCAAAACGAGAAGGATAAAGGTCATAAAAAGAGTAAAAGGAGCTAAACACATCCAAGCATTTGTAACCAAAATGGGGCAACAGCTCAGTTTCTCTGGTAAGGAACTTTCCTTTGTAATGGAAATGTGTCAGTGCGCACGACTGGCACGCCTTTAACGATAGCAACATTTACAAGACACAGGAGACCTTAACAGAGTCAAATCAAGTACTTGTATGTGGCAAACAGCCTTGCTTTCAGTTGCAGGGAGCTAGCACTTAGCTTTCACGCAGGTACACAATAAAGCCTGCCATTACAATGACAATGGGCCATCTGTGGGGCTTTTTTTCCCCCTGAGCTTTGATCGTCATCATTACATGGTCAGAAATCCGATTTATGACAGCAGACGCACAAACCCTAAATCAACAAGCGCTGTCCACCTCTCCAATAATGTCTTCAACTACACCATCACCTGACCACGAGTAAGATCTCTTTGCTGGGAGACAGGCGTCGCCAGAGTGCTGTATTTATGACTACTGTCATAATCCACTGAGAATTTATGCTCGGCTCTCAGGCTGTGTAGCCTAATTCGTCTTGTGCTGCTGTGTATAAGCTGGATGTCATTAATATTATCAATAGCGGTGAGGGCAGGGGAAGGGTTCCCCTCCGGAGCCTCACCATCAGCTCTTCACAGATTATTCACAGTACATTTGGTCAGAAGTTTTGTATCAGCGTTAGGGGAACATGGTCGCTCTCTCATTTCCTGTCTTTCTCTTGCCACAAAAACCACATTATATTCATTTCACACCTGGACTCTTGTAACAACACCTCCTACATCTCTCTCTCTCCTACATCTCTCTCTCTCCTACATCTCTCTCTCTCCTACATCTCACTCTCTCCTTCTCTCACTCTCTCCTTCTCTCACTCTCTTCCTGTCTTTCTCTCATGTGCACACACTCAAATCTTTTTTGCCCTCCCATGCCCTCTCAGAATCACACATATATACTGTCAGGCAGGACACTGTGTTGTTGCGCAGGGGGAGGTTAACAGACTTAACAGGCTAATTACTATTCTGAAGCCTCCCCTGCTGACATGCTTTAAAATTGCTGTATGATTTTTCTCTCTCCCTCTCATTCTTCCTTTTTTTCTTCCAAGAGACCTGTAACAAGGAATTCATCATTGTACCAAATCTCACCCTTTTCCACCAGCTAAGCGTAGCTTCCTTAAAAAAAAGCCATGGCAATATAAGGAAAAACACTGAAGCGACGTTGCAGCCCCGTGGTGACACCAGCTCTGTGATTCTACAGAAAATAATGCCAATAAATGCATCTGCGTAACAATCGCAGTTGGAGGCAGATCGCTGCATGACTGACGTCATGGTAACGCACCGGCATCAGAGTCCTCAGTTAATGGTTGTTCTAACCCCTCCCCATTTAACATCTTGGTTTTGATGTTATAATTAAAGAATTAAATTAAAGCTGTGACATTTATATGGGTTCAAAGGTCAGCTCCTGTCTGAAGCCAGGAGAATGATTGACTTAGAGGGAAGTTTGAGCGCAGCATCTGTCCTGGGTTAATGGTTAACTCAAGCTCAACAGAAATCGTGGCATGCACCTGAAGCGTTCACCTATCTCACCTTTAAACTGAAATAAAGGACAGCTTAAAAGCACAAGAACTATTTGCACACTGTTACGCAAGGTGAGCTGCCGGACTCCATTTTATTGTCAGCTGAAAAACACTGTTGATTAATTAGAAAGAAGCACAGAAATGGACTTCTGGAGAAAGGTAGGGAGACTGAAAATGTCTTAGCAACCTCCCAGGAATAAAACACACAACTCCTGCGGTCACGCATTCACACCTTTCACTGCACTCCCTGGCAACAGCATTCACAACAGTACAGAACTGAACCTGGTGAAAACCCACAAAGTACTCAGAATAAAGCAAAGTGAGCTACAGGCTATAACTTGCACGCTTTGATGTCATCACACCATATGCATCGTGACTCAAGAGCTTCAATTCTGGCATATGGTCCAAGACTTATGGTCCAACAAACTCTCACAGTCTCCAAGTTCACTTACGCCTTTGTCCTGCTAAAAGAAAACAGCCCAGTCTGCAGGCATCCAGGCTCAATGGGCCACCAGCTTCAGGACGCTCAGTGACCCGTTCAAGATGGGTGGCCCATGGCCCCTCCCTATCCAAGTGCGAGACATAGAGGATTACTTTAATTATTTCATTCAGCCATTGTGGGGCCAGATTAGTCTGCACCCGCTTTCAGTCGAAATGAACTGCTGCCCCGCTGCCGTCTACCAGCCTGTTACACAGAGAGAGCTGGCCAGTCACAAGGCTGGCACACACACACACTCTCACACACCATTACACACGGGTAAACACACACACACAGCAATAACAGAGACAAAGACTGGACACAACTGCTACTATTATGGGTTAACAGACTATAGAGAAACTATAATGAAATTAGGAGCATTCCTATGTAACGGTTACACATTAGATCATGTAACATTTCATAATGAGAAAAAACACAATTCTGTTTCATGCAAATTCTTTCAAAATGGATAAAAGGATGAAAGGCAGTATAGTTTGATGATCAATACTGACGATGGTGCATTACTTATAACAGACCAATATTTCATTTTATTTGTTTTAAAAAAGTTGTTAGAAATGTACAAGATGAATAGAAATAATTCTGATTGGCTAGAGAAACAGTCAAACTGGCCAAAATTGTCTTACAAGCAAAAAGTGAATATAATATATATATATATATATATATATATATATATTACTCTGTCCACTAAATCTTTTAGATTTTAGACAGATTTTTTCACCAGCTAAACCGTGGGGGCTGGTCCATATACACTGTGGAAAAAAAAACTACAAACATATAGCAAGTATTGTCAGCATGGCCACAATACTGAGAAAGAAACAAACCAGGTGTTAACAAGAACAAGAAACTTCCAAGAACTTGCAACCTTTAGAGTGTTACACTGTATCTACACTGCAGAAGTATCTTACAGGCTACCCGATTTATACCTTATCTTCATTGACAAATATGGGCGAGGTGATTTCAGTTGAAAATCATAAATGGTGCTATTTTATAAAATTAATGTCATATCGCTAAAATGATACATTATTGTAAGAGAAAACCAAGCAGAGGGTTGAATTTTATTGCCCCCGTGTACGTCGCTGTTCACAAAACATGATCACGTAGCCAACGTAGACAGCGGCTTTACCGGACACCTTAAATTCAGAGTTTTTGTTTGTGTGCCTCACCAGTTCTCCTCTTTTAGCCACCGGACTTTCACACTTAGTGGAAGTATTTAAGTCCATAAACTGGACGTATAACGAGGATCACATGTCCGGCACTGTTTGCCTATATTCACTTATCACTGGGTTAAGTCCGATCAGCACATTCAGAAAAGAAATAAAATAACTGCTTTATAAACCGCACAGATCAACAATCTCGCCCGAGTCCCGACGTGTGCTTGTGTGGTTCCGACACAACATGATCCCGGTAAGAGAGACCGGGAATGACTTTTACCTACAGATGAACGCGCTGCGAGTTAGATCGGGTCATTTGCAAGCCACGGTGGGCTTCTGTATAATTTTACATCCGGTTAAACGCTCAGCCTACAAATGAAGTTAGACGGTCGCACAGAAAGAAATAGATGTCAGATCACAGATGTGCGATTAAAGCTCGAGTTTGCTCGTGTTTTAACACCCGTCTCTCTCACCCGAACCCGAAAAACAGGTTTAAAGCAAGCGGAAGACGAGAGAGACCAGAAAGACTAGATTCTGCTGTTGTAACGGGAAAACCCGACTGTTTGGTCACCATTATTAGTAACTGAGTACCAGTCGCTGTGTGAGTTTCTTGTTAAATGTTGACGTATTGACATCCCGAGGTTAAAATTCATTTTTCAGAGCTGTATAATTTCGAGGTTAAAAGTACGCGAGACGTGCGCAAAGACCGCAACAGGTGTTGTGGGACCGAGCGAGCAATAACCAAATGAGATAAACTTCAGAGTTTTACCATGTCTAAATAAACGCGTCCCTAAAATACATTTTTGCTCATCAACTGACTATTTTGCAGGTATATGAGAGATTTCAGGAACATTTCTCCCACGAATATTGGGCGGTTGTAGTGTGCAAAAAGACACGAATATTACGTGTTAATATTGAGTGATCGATTAAAATTTCATTGACCGGACCTGCTCGAGCCATAGATACAAAATGCGCAGATCCGTGGGGTCCATGCGTTATTTTCTATACGTGGAAACGCAACTGCGATTATAGACGGACGATTGAATCAAACGTCCGGTTTCTTTTACATTCATCAATAGCGGTAGTATAGGGAAAACATGGCACGTGTATGAGCAAACCAGCTGCGGGAACAAGCGGGCGATGTTAACGTGATACGCCGGTAAACGGATATTTAAACCGAGACGCGCGGCTTCAGCGCGTTACTTGCTCGGCCACTATTGTAGTGACTTATTTAAAAACAAATATCACCTAATCTTGCGGATGATTTGTGTCGGTCGACATTATAATTTGATGTCAAATTTATGCTTTATCCTCAATACATTGTGTATGTTTAATGTTATAGCCGACTCCCTGCTGTAACCTCACTAGATGCTACAGAAAAATAAAGCGTGTTTACAAACTTTTATAAGACAAAATGCAAACATTTAAAATGTTATAATAAAACAAAGTATACCTTGGCGAATTATTACTCCTCTCAGTTCTAGTTTTGAATGAAGCCGGACCGTCAGTCGCGTTTCTCTTCACACCTCAAATCAAGCGCTTTTGATATCCAAAATTCAGCACCACCGCAATCCTGTCGATATACAACAGCCCCGTCCACAGTCAGCTCTCCGTTTCTCCCTAAAATTCCTCTTATTGCACTGAGCGTCCGCTCAGATTGTAGCAAGAAGTCTCTTGGGTCAAAAAACAGGAGCGCGTAACTTGGCTGATGGTGGTTACGCACATCAGAGGGAAGTGTCCTCTCTTTGCGCACGACAGGAAACCCCGAACCAGCGATACACCGGACCGGGATCACAGCATCCTGAAACCTCCAATTCCACACGGCTTACGCGGACGACATCCTTGAAACTTACTGTCTTCAATCAATCAGTATGTGATGGACGTTTGAATGAAAGTGAAAAATGAAGAAAACCGTCCGAGGCTATGTCCGATAGTGTCCAGTGCTCTGGTTCTCATCATCAGTACACCGTTCAGTGTTTTTGACAGTTCTTGAGGACGGCGGGGCTTGCGCTCTCGCCGCAGCTCACTTGCGCGTCTACGCGGTGAATAGCCTATGTGAGACTGAAGTGATTTCCAACCGATTGGGCTCCCTCTCTCTCTCTCTCTCTCTCTCTCTCTCCCTCTCTCTCACTCATACAAGAACATCATTTTGAATCGTTGCGGGCGGAGCTACGTGGGACGGGTTGGTGTGACTCCACAACGAAACCTCATTCGTATTGACCCAAACATTAGCAAGTGGGATACGTCCCATAGAGAACGACTTTTGTTTGCACCCAGGAACTCTTGGCACACACCGAACGATCTCCGTGCAGGTGTACGATGCCTATGAAAGTAGCGCAGGTAAAAAGACACATTTTGATTGTAACAATAAAACCAGAATGACAACCTTTACAGTGAAATATTAAAATCTGCAACTGTGCTCGAAATTTCTCTCCGTCCCAAACCAGAAGCGTCACGGAGACTGGAGTTACCATACCAGTGACAGCTGAGAGTCATTTATGGCAAATTTCAGTCATTCTCTATTTGGTTCAAAGGGAATCAGCTGCATCAACACACCATGCGAAACGATATTAAGGAGGAACTAAGTAGGAGTGAGAAGAAAGCTCAGATAGGCGCCGCCGTACAGGAGCGCAGCAGGCTATTTTCATTGTTCTCTTAGCGGCATCTAGAGGTCACAAGAGGAATAATCTTCACACTTACTGCGGAGCCATAATAAACGTAACTGTATACGTAATGTGCGGGAGATAAATTCAACTATGCTTACATTGTGCTTTTTTGTTCTTTCAGAGATAGCTAAGCAGTTTCACCATCTGGCTTTAATATTGATGTAGGACTCTGGTTACACAGACACTGAACAGCAACATGCAGTGCTTAGATGTTTAGAAGATGTTTGGTTTAGTTTTAATGGTCAATAAGCAAATTTTGTATCTTATTTCTACAACATTAGCGTGACAATCCCAATTAAAATACACAAGGAATAGTTTCTTAAATATTCACTGGTTTATTTTAGCAACATTTGTGATCACAATGCAGATCTGTGCTCCAGACCTGGTTGCTTTTACATTACATTCAGTTCATTCAATACATGACTTTTTGTTAACCCACACACAGAGGTCGGCTATTAGTGAGTCAGGCTTTCAAACCCTGGTCACTTCTTTTTAGACGAAGGGCTATATTGTGTAGAGTCAAGACTTTATGAAAGTGATGTTGCTTTATATAGTGGCGGTTAAATAGTGACAGATTATGGCTGGATTGCAGTCATGACATTCTAAACCATTTAACTGTGATGAATAAAGTTAACATTTACATTTATGCATTTGACAGACACTTTTATCCTAAGCGACTTGCAGTGTATTTAAGTACTTTTTAGTAAAACATGTCAACCTGACCACACACATTTGTAATATGAGTTATATAAGTTATATATTATATATTAAGTTTTCTTTACACGTATATTATGATTGTACTTAACATTATTTTTATTTACTGAAATTCAAACACAATGTAGACAAATGTGTTTCTAAAAGTGTACTGGGCCTCATGAATTTTAGCAAAACTCTGAGGCCATGAGGTATGATTCAGTCGCCATTTAATGTGAGTGAGTTAAGCTGGCTGATGGACTTCATTTGCGAATCACTGGTTGGTTCTTTTGTCTCAAGATGTAGATTATTCAAATTCAAAGACTGGCGTTCAGCTTTCCTCATTTTCTCTATCGAATTACAGGTACAGCACTCTGAAATTAGTTCACCTGCGCAGCTGAGCTCAGAGAATGAAAGCCTCACACCTTTCCATTAAAAAGTGGGATTGTTTCCTCTCGTCTGTTTAACCAGGAGTGAGAGGATTATTTGCCACCATTAATAGCATAAAAATGAGTGCTTTGTCATTCAATGAGATTGCATCTCAATGAATTTGCACATTTTCTTGTCCAGACCAGGAACACGAGCGAATCATTCTAGAGAAACGTGACCAATCAGACGCTAAAGACTTTGTGAAGTCTACTGTCCTTTTTACTTTCAGACTGTAATTAACGCATGTCACTTCAAGCACAGCTGATTTTAGAATGAGTGGTCCTGCCTTGTAGGTGAGGCAGTGCAGTCGCTTAATGTAAAGTGATAGACATGTTTAATCTTTATAGTGACAGAACCAGACAAACAAATGCACACTCGAACATTAGGTGGCAAAGAGAGAGTACAACAGGGCCAACTGGGGCATAATGACAAATATATACTTCTACACTGAAGTATAAAAAGACAGATTTATAAATGTCAGATTTATGGCTGAAAAAACAGACAGCTGACACTGCTTTGAGTAACTAAACCAATAAGATTGCGTACCGGCTTACTGTGAGAAAAATTACACACACACACACACACACACACACACACACACACACACACACACACACACACACACACACACACACACACACACACACACACACACACACACACACACACACACACACACACACACACACACACACACACACACACACACACAGCTGTCTAAATAGGAACATTATATAGACGTCTATTGTTTTTATGCACAGCTAGTTATAAACAATATAACCACTTAAAACAATATAACCACACTCTAACCATAACACAAAACTTTCTGTATTTATTATTGTTTTAATTTGTTGTACAAGTAAACCCTACCTCCACACAAACTGCACTCAAGCACTGTATTTTCAGCTACATACCTGCCGACTCATTTGACAATCACTCACTCATATGCATTTTGACCTCTGACTTTAATTTCAGCCTAATTCAGCACCGGTTCACAGATAGCTTTGGCAAAGCAGGCATTACAGATTTAAATCTGGGAAAAAAATGCCTAATTTAGCACTGGCCCATGAGATAAGAGCTCCGTCAGCTTATCATAGAACAAACAACCATCAGACCTGATCCCCCTGATGCGCCACTGTTATTAACTCCAACAAGGGGATGAATAATTCAGCATGTTAATCTCTCTCTCAACACACGCACACAAGCAATCGCAAACACACACACACAGGCAATCGCACACATTAACATTTCGTTTGCAAACACACCTGAATGTATGGACACAGGATGGCCCACCTAGTATAAACACACTTGTAGGACAGCATAAATCTGTGTCTATGCTTACATGGTCTCACATATGTAAGCACTGATTGGACACCTCACTGCTGTGTACAGTTGGAAGCCAGCCAAGAGGGACGGTCATATGTCACAACTATAATTATGCTTGTTTGAAAGAACCTACTAAAGGTGAAGTGTGCAATTTCTGTGCCACTACCTGGCCTTGCAAACATAATCACTGTTTTCAAACAAGTTCCAAACACTCCACCTGTTATTGTTTAAACAGTTTGTATGTCCTTACACCCATGCTGTTGCTTGATCCAGTTATGACTTCTGACCCAATCATGTTGCTCAAACAAATAGCTTGCTAAGCTAATTGGTTGTTTTTTTATATTTTCAACAGATCTCACTGTGATAAAGACATGCTAGTTGAGCTTGTAGTTTTGCTCTTATTTTATAGTACTTTGAATTGATTTTGTCTGAGAATGAGGTACATCCTGTATATTAAGGTGCAATCAAGTATTTGCTTTCACACTACTAGGCAATGTTTGTCTGTAGTGCATGCTATATCAAACTATTTTGTGATTAAGTTTAACCTCTCCTCCAATACAGAAAAAAAATTAGTCTCTGAATACGCCGCTTGTGTTTATAGTTCATCAATAGCTCATTGTGTGTGTTATTTTCTGCTGTTGTAACTTGCAGTAAGTAATTTCATTCCTGCCCATTCAACCAACACAAATCGACAACAGTCTCTTAAGACACATACAGTTTGTTGGATTGTGAATTGTTATATAATGTATGATCGGATTTTGCCATCAAGTTTTCTTCCTCTACACATTAAAATAGACTTTTTAATCTTTTCCTCAATAATCTTTAATTGTTTTTATAACCTTTAAAACCAGTTGTTGCTCTGGCAACGGGACTCCCTGTTGTCAAAGCCTGCTAACTCCTATGGGACGCTATGCAGTTGTGTACATCAATTTGTACATGAAAGAGCTGCTTTGTCTTCTATCAAGTTGTTTGTTCCAAGAAGCTGCACTCAGTCAGTGTTTCCAAGGTAATTTTTTGACCATTTGCCAACATGTATTCATCCGTGATGCCAAACACCGACCTGGACATTTAGCTAGCCAAAGGCCACGGGTGATGCTGCAAGCAGTCATTTTCACAGGTTCTGAGCAGGTCAGACTATGATGCATCTACTGTGAACACTTCTATTAATTCAGTTATTCACAAGCCCATGAGACTCAGAGCGGTCAAAGTTACAAAGCACTCAAACGATCAAAAAGCACCTTGGGCTCACTTGAGCGATCCTCCAGAAAGTTTTGGTAAGAGAACAGTGACCTGTATTTAATCACAGAGAGAGTTCATCTTGGAGGATAGCTATAATTTCGCTCTTTTTTTTCCATGCAACCTCGTTCACCAACAAAACCCCTTTAGTCTACATATGTTGGAACCAATCACCCATATCCTTCATCTTAGCGCTGCCACCCTCCTCTTCACTGATGCCTGAGTGACATTTAGATAAAGGTGAGAGAGAAAGGCCCAGCTGAGCCGTTGCCCGTCGCCAGGGTAAATTCAGTGCGCCCTTTCAGCGTCTTGGAAGTCAAATTATAGCTTGCGGTCTGACATTTCCATTGTATTGGTAGAGTGGTGTTTTATTCTCCTAATTAGGCCATTAGGTACATCAGTGATCTTGTGCCTAGAGATGGCCAGTACTAATAAAAAAACTGAGAAACCTACGGATGAAAGAAAACCAAAGGAGGTGAACTGAAGGGAGAGATGAAGGGAGGAAAGGCAAAGATGTGTAAAAGGAAACCAGAAAACAGGAGGAGGCCGGATTAAACCCTCCCTGTAACCCCTATAGCAGCGACCCAGAGCTGTACACTGAAAGATGAACAGAGAAAAATATATACAGAACAAGATTGAAAAATAGAAAACAATAGAGGGGGATGCATGGAGGTGGATTTTAAGAATACAGCAGACCTTTGCTCAACGGTTTTAGAAAAAGTAATCAGTGAGAGAGAGAGAGAGACAGACAGACAGACAGAGATCCAGTTATAACTTTACAGTGGCACAGGTGACAGAACAGAGTGTGCTGTACTCTACTGTAAGTCCGCAATAAGATATTTATACACACTAACTCAAATATCACTCCCTCTGTATAATTGGACACAGCTTATGATGAAATATCAAACCACGTCCTGAGGTTGGACTTTAGGCCTTCCTGTATGTTACTGTAAACAATCAGAATCTAGAAATAAGAGCGCTGGCAGCAACTAAGAAGGACTATCACTCATCCTTTTGACATATGCCAAAATGTCTTGAGTCACTTTAAGGCATTTGGAAATTATTCATAAAAACATGTAAAAACAGTTATGTATCTATTGTGTTTACATGGTCAACTGACGGTCAACCTTAAGATATTGTACAAGTTGGTCAGTGTTGAAGAAACACTTGTTATATCATTATTATCAAACATTACATTGCTGTTTTAATTTAATATTTAAATGTGCACACAGCCTTACTGTTAAATAGAAAGAAATTGTGAGTAATTATCTAACTTTATTTAGCTGGACTAAACTGCCCTCTCTCATATTTTTTGTAAAGGAAAGTCTAATTCAATCCAGTATTCATGATTTTGTGTATTTCTTATTTAAAAAACTCTTGTCTGTATACAGTACAATTTTAGGTCTTTTTTTAATCATAATATTGACTTTGTGTAGTTTAACTACTTTAAATTATGAGTACCTTGGCAAGCTAGTTTCCAAATAGCTTTTTCAGCACTAGTTGGTTGGGGGTGGCATGACGCTGAGAGCAAACAGCATCTGTATATCACAGTGTAATCAATTTATGATATGCTATGATCATTCCCTGTTATGACAGGATATTTGTTATGCCAGAGGGTGTGCATAACAGCTTACATAATGATTTAAAAATGGCTTTCCTCATCTAACTAAGCCATTAAAAGTTTTCTCAAGTAAGCATTATTAATGGGAAAAGGCGATGGCTAATTATGAAGTGTTTGAAAGGGCTTGACCTTTTGGTAGATGCTTTGTAAATCATCACTATGAGGTCAGAATGTGACATTCATTTCCTTTGGTACCTGCTAATGCAACGATGAAAGTGTGAGTTTGGCAGGTAAGGTGAGAAATTAAAATATATATGTATAATTATAATTAACACGTTTATTAATTGTTAGAGGCGCTGTCCCTGTTCTTTTCAATTTGAACAAAATGATGAAATTCAGATCAAACTAATCTGCAGTTCACAAATATAATCTGTGGTTCATGTTAACCCATTCAAACAGTCTCTTCCTCAGTGTACACAAGCAAAACAAGCATTAACAAATGATCTACCTTATGCTGGGTTAGTATCCATGGTAACCACTGACTTTCACACAATGTTGAAAGGACAGGATGAAAAAAGTGCAATTGACTATGCAAATGAGCATTAATTGTGATGTGAAAAGTGATTTAATTGTGTTGATCTTGGCCAGGGAGGTAAACAGAGCGGCGTGTACTAAACATTAATAAGAAGGGCAAAGCACGGATTGGTGACTGGCACTCTTCAATCTGTTTGTTTGACACATGCCCTTATTCCATATGATTTATATGTGCTGCCTTGTCAGCCTATTATCCTTGTAAACAGCAGCAAACAAAACACCTTTTATCTACAATCGATGCCATTCATATGCACCAGTCTGATTTGTACACCGTCTTTGACTTTCACCATTCACCACCAACATGCCTTCATAGCTGTAACGCACACACACGCACGCAAATACGTCACATGGGTTTTAAATGCGTTCCTTTAACCAGCTGACAGTTTGCGCAAGCGCACAATATCACGGCAGGCCCTAGTTCAGACGCTTGTGGGCAAGTATCCCGCAATCACCCAGAAAACTATTGCAACTGCAAAAAATGTGCAAAAATCACGCACATAAGACACATTAGAATCTACATAGCTCTACCCTGACAACCACAGCACACTCAAACACTGTTTACAAACTTTTTTGTTTTCAGAAAATGTAAAAAAACACTCCTCAGTTGTATAATAATAAACATTGCCATGCAGATCATACCAGATGTGATCTTATATTTAAGATATTGATTCACATTTACAAACAATATAATAAATATTGTGGGTAAACATTCCACCTGTTTGCATGAATTGCCACAAAACATTTTCCTTAAACAAATAGTTTCCCAGGTAGGAATGAAACAGGAACACGTCATTTCAGTCATTTAGCAGATTAATATCCAAAACCCAGATAAAACTAAAATAGAGATGTTTACTTACTTGAAAGTATTTCCCGGATTTAGAAGAATTGCTTGCTGTGTGTTTTCCAGATTGCGTTCCTTGTGGCTTTTAAATCCCATCTAGTATCGATTCGTTCATATCACAATTTAAATCTGATTCAATTTCAGAAAGTGATTCGAGTAAAAGAATCGACTCCAATGAATCAATTAATAATGAAAAATCTAAAGAAATGTTACTATTTCTTATCGAATAGTTATGTAAGTCAACCAAATGATGATCGTAAGGTAGGGATATTCTTAAACGATCCTGACGTGTTATTTAATGGTTTTGACAACTTCTGTTTTAGCTTTTAAGCCCGAAACAAGATCCAAACATGATCCTTTTGGCTCTAAATGACGCCGCAAATGACGTTTCTTAGTTGACTGAATATGAACACGTTATATCCCGTCATCATCCAGTTGTTCGCGGTATTATTCCGTATCTAGTTTCTTTCCAAGGAGTGAAACGCCGCGTGAAACAGTTCAGTGCGAGAGCAAGCGGCCCAAATAGAGAAACGGATCGTTTGCTGACTCGTTTAAGTGATTCGTCGCACTGAACCGAGTCAAAAGAATAAATTACGCGCGAAACACAATTCTGGCGTCACTATAACGTCAGCAGGATGTGCAGACGTCGCGATGTATTTAAAGTGAACTGCAATTTGGCTATTTTTGTAACGCTTCCCCGCAGCCTAAATATTAAAATAGTTTTACTAAACTCGATGCTGTTTAAAACTAGCGTCGTTATCG
>JBAJNP010002137.1:10968-51419 GCA_036877545.1 Yasuhikotakia modesta | reverse complement strand
CTGAATTAATATTTAACTTGTAACCATGTTAAATTAACTCTTTTAAGTTTGTGATTTTTTTATTTTAAACAAATATTATTGCTGAATTATTATTAATAATAATATCACTAAGCATTATTGATATTATTGTGGCACCCAGAAAGTAACCTGTCAAATATTTGATAATCAAAAATGATAAACAAACATTTGGTTCCAAACTACTAGTGATTAATTTTAACTACATTTTCAACCCTGTATTTCTTGTAACAGATTTTTTTTTTAATTTTTAATGTAGGTATAAGTAATAGGTGTTACTGAAAAATTAACACAAACCAAGCAATTCTTCTAAATAAAGCACAAATTTCTGAAATGGGTTAGACTCAATAATGATTAAAATAATTATCAGCCTGCAGAACATCCCTGGGCGTTATTTATAAATGTATTGTTACATGTTCCAAATTTTGGAAACAATGTTGCAAAAATCACAAAAATATGTGCAATAGTTTTAAACGTGATCAGTTTTGTTATGGAGTACAAAAATATCTATGTCCAGAATCTCTTTGTAGTGCTTTGAGCTCAAATTCTGATACTTGCAACCCTGACCTTGCTGAGGAAGGTAAGATAAGAAAATAAAGCTGGCAGAGTAAAAGCAT
This sequence comes from Yasuhikotakia modesta, assembly GCA_036877545.1. Classification (NCBI taxonomy): domain Eukaryota; kingdom Metazoa; phylum Chordata; class Actinopteri; order Cypriniformes; family Botiidae; genus Yasuhikotakia; species Yasuhikotakia modesta. The sequence goes on along the minus strand of JBAJNP010002137.1, from coordinate 50,787 downwards.
GCATGCTTTAAAGTTTAAATCAAATGCGTGCAAGACTGGAGATCAATCAGTACAGCTCTCTCTGATACCAGCAAGTTCCTTCTTGATTAGGTTTTCTGCAGTGAGCGCATGTCCAGTTGGCATGACTCACACTTCATTCTCTGCTTCATTCTCACCCTGATGCAACTACAACTCCTCACACAAAAAAATATAATGAAAATTCTGTAATATCAAAAAGCTTAACCTAGACAGCCATGAGATGGAGAGCAAATGGAGACTTCAGCTTCTGTTTTGCTTCCTAGATGTTTCTTCTAGGGAATGACCCCCTGAATCTCACATGCCTCATGATCTCTACAATGTCTCAGACTGCGCTCAGATTTGTCAAGACACTTATAAGGAAGGATAGGCAATTTTGAAGAGGGTAGCAACAGCAAGCTAGCTTTGACAACATAAGATCTTCCCCTCCTGTCAGAGTGCACCAAAGCCCCCAAAACACATGAACTTGCTGGTGATTGAAGGTTGTGTAAACAGGTTATGAGGAGGTATGCAAATACACAGTCTGACAGGCAGGCAGGGCATCCTGTCATTCAATTCCAAAGCAATGTTTCCAAACCAATGATGGCCTTATGCCTTCCACAGAATATACAGTATATATTTTATATATACATATATTTATAGCAATTGCTATCAGAAGAAGAGACTTTAAACCAAAAAGTCACCTACTAATATAAACAAAAACTTATTTTTTGGTTTACTTCTAACAAAATGTTTGAAATGGATTCTAACTTTAAGAGACAAACTTAATATAATTCAACTGTTGACATACAGTAAAATATATATAGTTATAAATTAATATATTATATATGTTTTTAAAAGTTTTTAGAACTTTCAAGATATTTTTTACTTACAACCTAAAATTGTCATCTAGGAATTTACTGAGATTTATGCTGTTTATGTGCCCAAATCTTTTATTAAACTGAAGCATTTATAAATTTGGTACTGTACAATACAATATAATTTCAATATGATCAGTGTTTAGTTACCTTGCTTCTGTGCTCATTGAATCTCATAATGTTTCATAGTGTCTCTGTAAACTTCATCAGCAAACCATTTAAAATTGATGTGGCTTAAGTACAGGGACACAATGGTGCGACTGTGTTAGTTTGAAGTGAATTTGGTTCCTTTTGAATCCATTTTTAACTGATGTGTGCTTCATGGTTTTAAAATAGTCTGCTTTGAACTACATTTTCATGAAACGGAAAAAAAGATTAAAGTACATCATCAAGCACTGAACTCCATGTCTCTTGGCCTCAAATGTCTCTCACATATACATATACAGAATATGTGAGTGATCTCTAGAGACAAAAAAGTAAGATAGAGAGATAAGCAGAGAGAGAGAGAGAAAGAGGTGAAGAAAGTGAGGTTTAAGGGAGGTTTGGCTTTTCTCTGAACAAGCCCCTGAAGGTTGAGCAGAACACTGTCATGCTGCAGTCACAAGCTCATGGGTACGATTTAACACTTGAGTTTGATCTGTTAAAGCTGATGCCCAAAAAGTAAACAACAACTGCCAATACATCTTGCATATACTACATGAGTCAAGCTTGCAAGAGCAGTCACATTCTAGTGCATCTAGTGCCTGGAAATAATCAGCAATAATATGATGATGTGTGTGGCAAGTGTATGTGATCTAAAGACAAAAATGTTTGTTTTAAAGTGTCTTAATGTTTGTTTTAAAGTGTCTGTATCCTAAACATTTATGGCATCCAAGAGCAAGTTCCTGAACAGCAACATTATTATCTAGAAAACATTGTTTTGACATCACATGTATCCCTTGTGGAGAAGACAATCCCAGAATGCATTGCAAAATCAGGTGAGAGTTAAATAGCTGATCAGCTACACCAGCTGAACCTGAACCTGACAACCTGTACCTGGTCTGGAGGAGAGTGAGCCCAGCTGAAATCATTTTAGTCCATGTTAGGTAAGGCCTTCCTAAACGCAGTAATATAAAAACTGTTTAAAGTGGTGGAACAAGGTTTTGGCAATAGAGGATTAGTTTGCCTTAGAGAAAGAGTGTCACTGTTTAATAAGTTAGGACAAGGATGTTTGTGTGTTAAAGAGAACAGAAAGGGCAGGGGATCAGAGAGAGGTCCAAGCACACATTTTAGGAAGATGCTAATAAACTCTGTCATTTCTCTGAGCTTCCACTCTCCTGCCCCCCTTCCGCCCAATCCCTGCCTCTATTTCTGAAGCCAGACAGTGACATTGCACCGTTTTCAGCTCTTTGTTGTTGTTTTTCCCCTCGCTGCTTCTGCCTTTGTTGATCTCTTGCTCTCTTTGGAGAGACTTTGGTACTGGAGATTAGAGAGGAGTGCTGCCTAGCAACTAGAATCAAAATGGCAGAGCCCTCCGTGTCTAAAGCGCCTGACCTAGATAACGCATTGCCTGTGATCATGCGTCATGACAAGCTACGATGAAACAAGCCGTCACTTTGTCACCCCGACAAACAGCTGCTGTCACTGTGCGCTCGCGTCACTTTGAAGAGCGGAGGAGAAAACAGCCACCTTGCTTCACTCATACACAGTCACTGCTAGCTCTGCTTTACTCATGGGGGCAACATGTAAAATGTAGAAGAGTCAACAAACAATATATCATGCCGAAATGCACCGGTTGTTGAATACTAAAATAGAACAAGTTCTTCTCAGGGACAAGGGAAGGTAAAGATGGGTGCCTGGGTATGTTGCAAATCTCTCAACAACCCCTGGCATCTCTTGAACGACATGATGAAACAGACTGCAAATCTGTGCTAAGCTTTACTTTTAATACGTTTTTTCACAGCGGCTGAGAAGCGACTGATTTTTTAAGACCTAAATCTCTGATTCTCTGTGTTTTGTATGTCTGGAGATCATGCTAATCGTGACCTATTAACTTTCTTTCATCACTTTTTCATGTTTTTCTTTCATCACTTTTTTGGAATGATAAAAATATTTAAAATTGTGGTACAACTTAAATAAATTGGGCAAATGCAGATGAAAATATAAGCCACGTAATCACATTGCAATTATGTTGTACTGTTTTACTAGTGATGCTGGGTACCTTAAGGGGGCAACCCTTAGTAGGGGATAAGTGGGGATTTAAAATGTTACATATTCCAGTAGCATGACAGCAATTCACTTGTTTATCTTTTACAATAATGTAGGTGTTTTAGTAACAAGCTACTTTTTAAACAATTAAAAAATGTTACATTCATGTTGTTGATGTCTTTAATAATGTAATAATCAAATGTTCGTAGTTTAATTAACCAACTTTAATTAATTTTCTAGGTTGTCTAGTTGTAATACAGCTTGCTAAAGGGAAAACTGGCCATTAAATTTTATGTTACTGGCACTTTACAATAATTTCCTGATACAGCACCTCTTGTGGCAAAGATGAGAATGCAACATGTATTTGCAATCCAGCCCAGATTTTGCTTTATAATACATGTGGAGTATATTTTTGTGATTTTTGGAATACAGCTGTTTTGAAGAGAACATGAGGTTCACACCATGCGTACTTGTGCTGTTTCCAATAACTCCAGTGAAATCAAATGTAGGTTTAGTGGGTTTGCAGTGGCTTAATAAAGACAAGTCAGTTGTATTCAAAAAGTTCAGAACTTTATATTTGACTATAAAACAGGAGAGTTACACTTGAGCAAGCACAAAAAGCAAACACTGTGGTTATAACCAATGAAGCAGACGTGATATGGTCTGTAAAATCCACTATGCTTCTAAAGTTGTTGTTTCTGTGGTCTTGGTAGATTTCATGTAATTCTGAAAATCTCAATATTTGTTTAAAAAATATGTTTTAGATATTTTGTACATGTTTTCCTGTCATGAAGAAAACACCATTTTTTTAAATGAAATTGGGCTGTTTTACCTTTGGCAGCTTTAGACATGAACTCGATTTTTTGTCTGGGTGAACATTGTGTGTGTGTGTGTCACTATGTGTGTGTCACGTGTGTTTCTGTCACCTGTTCTGTCACCTGTGTGTGTTTCTGTCACCCCAACTTAGTGAGTTAAAAAAAAACTCAAAAAGAGATTTTAACGCCTCGTCCCATACCCCCACGCCAGCAGAGGGAACCTGAATATTAACTACACTCCTCCTTCGGTTTCCATTTCCTGTTTTGCCACTATTTAAGGCCATGCGCTCCACTCACTCCTTGCGAAGTATTGCCAGTGATTATCTGCCTTACCAAGCCTTTTTGTATTGTTTGCCTGCCTGCCTGTTGTGACCTGTTTGTTTCCCATTTCTGCTTTTGGATTTGCCTTGTTGGATTTGTCTGCCTTCTGGTTTTGACCTCGTTAGCCCTCTTACTTCTGTCTGCTGCCTGCCCTGACCATTGCCTGGACACTCGTTTCTGATTATAAGCTGCCTGCCCTGACCATTGCCTGTATATCGATTACGTTTATGCTTGGTTTTGTGGATTCTGTCAATAAACCGCTCATTGATTCTAGCAACTCAGCCTCCGCGTCATTACAGAGATACAGGATTAGTAATCTGGGAACAGAGAACAGGTTTTTAAAAATATGTCCCCAAAACACATGGATGATGTCAGACCAAATTTAAAGCTTGATGAATTATAATGACATTTACATGTAGTCATTTAGCAGACGCTTTTATCCAAAGCGACATACAAGTGAGGAATATATCAGCGAGTCAACATAAAGAGGCAAATAGACAGTGCTCAAAATACAAGTTTTGGAGATTGCTCAGAATATAATCATATAATAATGAAACATTAATAATGCAAAATGTTGTACATTTAGAAAAAAAAATCACTGTGTTATTTTCCATAATATTATTAATTTAATTGGAATAGAATTTAAGTATATAAAACATGAAGGTAAGTTTATTAGAAGTCGAAATCAGAAAACATTGCCACTACTTAGAGAGTGAAAAGTCAACCCCAAAATTCACTCAAAGGTTGATCAAGGCTATGATAAGATCTTTTATTTGTGATGTGATGTTTGTAACATAACTTTTAAATGTTCCGAAACATAACTAATGGCCTACAGACACTTGTGTGTATGTCCATCTGAGTTAAACAGGAGCGTGAGGCCGAGTGGATCCATGAACCCCACTGCGAAGCAACTGGCACATTTTCAAGGAAAGCTTGTCTTTTAAGCCTGCAGGTTTTCAATGTGCTCATTTACACATCAAAACAGTGCAGAAAGGGATAGTTCTCTTGAGGGCAGGGGGGGTGGAGGGGGTGGATGAGCGTAATGAGGACTTCTTTATTCTCTTTACTCTCCCTCACTCTCTTTCTTCTTTGGGCGGATGGTTGTAGACTGATAAGCATGGCTGGGGTTCGGGTGGAGGTGGGGTAAACATCTCATAAAGATCCTCTTTTAATCTAACACATGACCGGACAAGGTCTCTCACACTCCGCTTGGCCGGACAGATGAGATTGGGGCATACTGAACCCATCCCACCACATGCAGGATCACAAACTCAAAACCCTTCATAAAAGTTATTGAATTAAATAATATACCAAAACAACTGACTTTTAAAGAAATACATGTATACTTTTCAAACAAATAAATTGACAAAACAAGTTTAAAAGTTAAGTCCATAGTAAATGTCCATAGTTAACCTTTGAAGACACCTGTGTAATATCAAGGACATTTCACAAACATTGCTTTATCATGCCAGTTTGTATAGGGTCAGTATAAAAAATTGCCCTGGAAAAAGGCATCATTGGTTTGCAGATGCACATATAATTGCTTAAAGTTGCTTAAACCATGACAATCTGTTCCTCACGCAAAGTTTTTATATGGCTTCAGAAAACTACTATAAACTACTTTTACAATGTTATGGAGGTGTGAAGATTTCACAAAGAATTCTCAAAGTTCTGTTATACAAAAAAAACAGCATTAAGGGCTGGAATGACATAAGTGTGAGTAAATATTGGCATAGAATTTCCTTTTTTTTGAACTAGCTATTTAGAAAGTAAAATAAATTTTGTTTACACTGCAGTTTTGACCTTTATTTAATGTCTCATCTGAGATTTACAAGTTTAAGTGTGTGTGCATATGTAAGTATGTGTGTGCATGTGTGTGAGTAGTGAATAATATGCAAGTACATCAGAATGCATGTGAGCATTAATGTCACGTTTGTGGTAGGGCAGGTGCCTTCATATGAAAGCTGCTGAACTCATTTTAATTGAGACCCTTGAACACACACACATACACACACATTGCATATCACATTTCTCCATAGACTAAATGTTGGGGGACATAGAAAGTGTCTCCATAAATCATGTTTAAATTGTTATACACGTCATTATGTAGATTTGTGTCCTCAGAAACCACATATTTAAACCCATATGTACACACACACACACATATAAATATCTCAACATATTTAAATAGAGAAATTCCATAGACCTCTTTTGACTCAGATTCTATTGGCTTTATACACAGATTATAAACAACATAACTCACACACTAACCCAACAAAAACTTTCTTTTATTTTAATGCCATTTTTACTGATGAGCACATGAGCACATCCATAGAAGAAATCCACAACATCCACAGATTTGTCTGGTTCTGCTGACTTTCTGCTGTGTACAAATTTGGATCCCCACACACAGTAAACTCACACACACAGTCTTGTAACAGATGCAATTTACTGACATGGTGATTGAGGAAGGCATGTCTCCAGAGAGGCAACCTGAGCTGAAGAACACCAAAACACTGTCATAAAACGCGAGCAGAGCTAAGCGGCCTACTCTGAACCAGTGGCTGCTGAAAGGACGTGTGTGCTTGCCAAAGCTTCCTCAGAGGAGACACTTTGGTACCTGTTTTGATGACTATGGGTAAATGACACATGCAGCTGTCAGTTTAAAGAACAAAACAAAGTGGCTCATGTAACAGTTGAGACAAAACTATAGAATGTTTGTTTAAGATAGTGTATTTTCAGGCCTATACTTTGTAATGTACAACACTGAGGCCCTTTTGGTAAAGGAGGACGCATTACTATCTGAAGGGACTGTGGACTTACAGAGGCCTTGCTAGGGTTAGGGAAAACCAAATTTAGTGGGAACAACTGAGATTGGCTGCTCCATTTACTCCATAGCTGTTTAAATTTTTTTTAAAAAAACTATTAAAACTAAACTTGTATAATAAACTCCCTAAACTAGGGGTAATGTATAAACTAGCCAATTCACTAGTGGATCAGATTGTTTGATAGCATATTAAGAAGGTAGTTCAGGTTCATTGAAACTCTATATTTGCAATGCAGATATGACAGTTTGTGAGAGCAGGTGTGAATACTAATATTTACATAAACACTATTTGTTTGTTGATAATGCAGACGTTGAGACAGCTTTAAAAAAAAGCAATGTGGGTTTTATCACGCTACACTGCTTCCTGTTGCAAAAGTTTCTGCTTTACTGGAAACCAAGTCAGTTACTGTCCAACACTAAATACAACACAAAAGTTCCAACACTAAATACAACACAAAAGTTTTAACATTTTCCATTAGCAATATATAATCCCTAATGGACCTGTATTTTGTTTTACCTGGCATGGCAACCAATAGCAGACAAGTGACTAGCTCACCATATGCCCAGTTCATTTAAAAGCTGTGTAACATGCTCCTATGCCACAGAAGCATTAAATAATTATGCGTGTAATGCATGAATGCAGTTTTGTTGGTTTGGCACATATGAAGATTGCCTAATAACCTCAATGCCAATAAATGACTAAACCAAACTCCAGTAAGTTAAATTAGTAGAAACAGACATGCAACGGAATATGAATGAATCATCAAACCTAGATCTGCAAGTTACAAACAGCAGGGGGTTGGGTGAAGAAAATACATTTAAAGTAGCTATCAGAGCCCTACATGCTCAGGATCAAGCGCCAGAGAAAAGTGCCTTTATTTGCATTAGTGACTGACATCAAAGAAGCACAGGGGAAAAGAAGAGCAACAAGCAACAATAGGACAATCTGGATATGTATGTGTGTGTGTGTGTCTGATGCAGCTCATTAATGACATTAATTCCAGAGCAACATTTACGTTTAAAGGTGATGATGTGAATGTTCACGCTGGAGGAATCTAGGCTACTGTCTGTCACTCTGCTCAACAATTCCCTTTGAGGATGAAGGAGAGAAAACCACCAGGGATTTCTGTTCTAGCAAATGCGCTCAAAGCAGAGCGTGCCTAAAGCGCCCGCGTCTGTCATGTGGGGGAGTTAAAGAGAAAATAGAATAAATGCCTGTTAGAAAAAACTTAACATGTAGTACAACTTGATGCATTATAAACAATGTGTCTGAATCTGAAATACGTTTAAGATGTCGCTACAAGATTAATCCCCATGATCCGAGATTAATCACAACTTTGCCCACATAGTCCCTGAAAACGGACAACAGAGATTTATTTCTGTCAGAGATTTCCAAAGCCACATAACCACAGCCACCTAAAGTGTTTTTCGGGGGAAGCTAAGTCTATTGAGGGCCTGTGAAAGAGTCCCCCAAGGATTGATTTACATTTGAACCGGGGCAACCTTTCAGATGCAAACGTTGCTTTCTTCATCAAAATATTTGCATTGCTTTGACGCATTTTCTTGTTCCAGTCCATGCGAAAGTCTTACCAAAAAGCTTCTAAATAAAACCCAAAACTGTGGACCAACAAGTAACTGCATTCAGTTAAAATAATAGTGTTACTGTTTTTAATAGTGTTACTTACTAGTACAAGGTTTTTAAGTGTAAGTAGTTCTTAAGTGAGCAAATTACTGCATTGAATAAACTTAAGACAGCTGTTGAAAATATATAACATTTTATTTTCTTCTCCAAAAAGGCACTTTTTTAACAGACCGACAGACATAAATGCCACCTTGTGAGAAACAAAGACCAAACAAAATTAAATATATATACAATAAATAAAAATCCTGAAATATTTTGAAAGAAGTATCCTGAAAATCCTGAAAGAAGTACTTAAATGGTTTAAGAAGGGGACACTGTGTAAATTTCTCCATGCAGGAAAGATTGTATTTGCAGGTAATCTATAACTGACAGAGGTGTGCATATGTGTGGATATTTCTCATTTTTTGCTTTTTTACAGCAAGCAATGAACAAAATCCCCTATGAAGTAACAAGCACTGATATCAACCCATTAATAACCAAAAAGCTGCAACGTTGGGTTTAAGTTTAATTTTCCTTGCTTCACAGCATGCAATCTGCCTTACGTGAAGTCCAATACTCAGAGAGACATGCCGTAGCTCTGCCTCTATACAGTACATCACAGATTAGGCCACGGTCTCCGTAATATCTTACAGAGCTGTGCTCATACATGCGTAGGACTATCTGAGTAGGGATCGGTCTTAGACATGTGCAGTATGACGGCAGGTGCTTTGTAGTGACAGTGACTGGTGCTGCAACTTCCACTGCAATGTTTCCTGCAAGTCCTGTCTGTCAACTTCCTGCTGCACAGTCCCTGCCAAGTCTGCAATGTTTTAGAGCTCCAGACCCACACACCACTGGTTATGCCCACCACCAGCGACATGAAGATCTTCAGCATGAATACAGCCACTGTGGGCACCGAAGACTCCAGGGAACAGTCCTCATTCCTACGACCTGGGAAAGTGGTGCATTTGCTCTGCAAACCTTGGAATTTCCAGTAGTCCATGTTGAGTCGCTCATAGAAGTAACATATGATGACGCATGTGGCAGGGACTGTGTAGAGGATGGAGTAGATGCCAATTTTTACCATCAACTTTTCCAGCTTTTCCGTGTTGGTGCCTTCAGTTTTCATCACCTTTCTGATGTGAAAAAGTGCCACAAAGCCAGTTAAGATAAAAGATGTTCCGATGACAAGGTAGCAGGACAGCGGTACAAGAACAAAGCCCGTTAGTGCCCCCACATCCATACTGCCCACATAGCACAGTCCGGTAAGCTCATCGCCTGCAACTTTCCGCATTGTGAGGATCACTATGGTCTTCAGGGCAGGTATGCCCCATGCAGCCATGTGGAAATAACTGCTGTGCGATTCAATAGCCTCGTGACCCCATTTCTTACCTGCAGCCAGGAACCACGTGATAGTGAGAATTACCCACCAGATGGAGCTTGCCATACCAAAATAGTAGAGGATGAGGAAGACTATGGTACAACCTGTGCTCTCCAGACCCTCCTGGATGATGTACAGCTCTCCATTCTCGCGGTCACATGCGATGTTCTCTGCCCCAGCGACTGAGCGAATGATAAAAGCAACTGAGTAAACATTATAGCACATAGAGAGGAAGATGATGGGTCGCTCTGGATACTGAAAACGATGTGGGTCAAGCAGGAAAGTGAGGACTGTAAAAGCTGTGGATACAAAACACAAAGTCGACCAAACTGCCATCCATATAAATGCAAAGTCCTTGTCCTGCCTAGACCAGAACACATCTACTGCAGATGAGCAGCGTGGAGCACACGTCTCACTTTTTTCCACATACTGAAACTTTTCCGGGTTCTCGCAAACTCCCACGACACCCCCAGAGCGACCATTTCCAGCTCCGGGCTGCCGGGGTCTGGGTGGCACAGGCAACATACCTTCTCCTTTCTTAGCCTCTGTTTTGGTTTCATTTTCCGGAGCTTCCATGCACAGTGCGTTGGGGTCGTTTCTTGTGGGCAATTTAGAACAGTCCAAAGAATCTGGCCAGACATAATTAAACTTCTCCATTATAGGTGAACACTTCTGACGTGCCTGTTCACACATTGGGCGACAGGCAGGAATGGACGTGGACACTTGGTCCGTACACATGGGAGCATAAAGGGAGCAGAGGAAAAATCTCAAGTGTACATCACAACCATATTCCACCAGAGGGGCAAATTCATTGAGTTTTATCGCAGCTTCCCTCTGATTGTCATGGTTCATAAAGTTGGGCATCCGTGTGAGGTTGTACCCAATGCCCTGGCACATGGGAATGGCGATAGGCTCACATTTAGCTGGTCTCCCTCTCTCCAGGTCATAAGAGCTTATTTCCAGGCTGTAAGCAGCAATAACCAGCTGACACCACAGAGAAATTGCAATTTTTAAAGGTGAGCTTCCCATGCTGGATTTTCAGTCACCCTTTTTGAATGAGGCAAAACAGCAAACTTTCCTGGCATAGACAGTCTGACGAGAGGATAAATTTGGAAAGGAAGTGAATTAAAGTTTCATAGCCGCTGCTTAGATTCACAGTATTACAGTGAAGGTGTCGTCTGTCCAACGCTGAAGATGAAACGCCAAAAACTTATCCGATAAACATTCGTTTTCAAAGAGAGTCTTCATGTGATATAAAAAGATGCTCAATGTCCAGGTTCGTCATGCATTTCTAAGAAAAGCGCGTGTGTACGATCACGAAAGGATACATGAAATGTTACTTCAGTAACTACCGCATTAGCAAACATAACGGCATCAGGAGGCGCTCAGCACGAAAAACAACAGATCTGTGCCTGTCTTTGCGTATCTTCAAACTTGCAAGAGGTATTATATAGTCCATAAGAAGTACGCAGGGTGTTTTCTCTGCTCTGCTCACATCTCTACTGGCGAATACTGAACTTTCGCTCTCCTCCTCTCTCAATGCCCTCTAATAAAGGGGCGGGGTATTCCTGACGCAGTTTCTGCCTCCGCCTGCACGCCACGCCTGCTTACAACTGAAATGTATTACGTTTAAATTTACCACGAAAAGTAAAACACGTCGTCTATATGACCGTAATTTAGGAAACTGTGTTAAGACATTCGGAAGGAATACATTAAACACAATCTGAATGTATATTATGTTTGAATTTGAAAATTTTAAATAATTAATAAAGAACACATTATTTTTGTGTTTTTAATGTTGTTTATTATTGTATTATTGTTTACTGTTAATGCAATACAATAAACTTATTTAAACAGTGTGAGAAACTTTACTTTATTTAAAAAATACTCGTCGGTTATACTTAAAAGTATGAAAGTGGGTGGGTAAAAGTCACGAGAATCTTAAAATTGTAACAATAACAGTAGTAGGTTTAATATTTTGGTTGAAGCTTTAGATTATATTGAAATTTCATGCACAACTTTGAAAACGATAGTTTACCCAAAGTATAACATGGTTTAAGTATTTAGTAGATGTTAAATTCATTTTACGTTTACATTCCTTGTAAATGTATATCAAAATATGTATAAGTTTTCAAATGCAGGTTTAATTGTAAAATTTTAAACATCCTATGAAATCAATGGCACAACAAAAAGTTACTGGGCAGAGTTAAATAATAATGATGCTGAACACCTCAGTGTATTACACTTATGGAGAGATGGAGTTGAATCCAGACAATTATTCTGTTGCATTTAATTTAACATGATCTTTTATTAAATTTCATTTTTATTCTAACAAACCTAACATCCCTTTAATTGAAGATTCCTGTGAAAAAAAGGATAATTGTTACCATCTAGTGGCAATACAATGTACAACACTTCCACACAGAACAGATGAGACCTAATAGATGCTTTTTAAAGTGTGCGAGGTCATTTATTGTAGCTGCCACTTGTTTGATATATTATCTAGGTTATAAGGTTATGACATTCATAGATATTTCCTGAAGTGTCTGAATACTGCTTAGGCCACGGCACATCAGACTTCTTAGCTTGTCAGTGTAAACACTGGTGAATGGTGAAACTTGTTATACTATCAAAACACACCAGACAAATGCTTAAAATCATACTTTTATCCAACTATTTATTGCACAACACATTCATTATAGACTGAACTCAGTTCTCAAGCCAAAACATTTGGTCACAATAAAGAAGGCAGATTATAAATCCGCTCTGTTTGATGTGGTTACAGTGGGCATTTAAACCTTTTCACCTGTGGTGTTAGATTGTGAACAGTTATCAGATTTGGATTTAGCATAGTAAGCCTCACTTAGCCTGAAAAGAGCACAGAGTGAGTCTGATACCCTTCCAACTGTGAAGGAAATACATACCAGACAGAGCGATTTTTATCACCCTTTGCATTTGCACGTCAGACTCGAGTCCAGTCCATTTTCAGGAGAATGGACATTCATTAACTGCTCAAAACATGCTATTATAAAACTTGTAAGAGATTTGACATAGAATTTTAGAGTGTGGAGTTTCGGGTGCCATACCCTCTCTATCTATGTATACGGAGTCTCACAGGGGCTGATATGAGATTGTTATCAGGCAACAGGACTCTGTGTTTTGCGTGCCACCTATCAGAAGCATTTCCATTCTTTTAATCTTATCTGACCACTCAGACATAGCTCAGCATTCTCGACGGACACAGAACACTGCTTTAAAAAAATGTTCCTTTAAATTCACAGTCTGGGCGTCATCATCACAAGCAAAGACTGCAGGACTGGGACTAAAAAAGGAGGGCAATGCGCCTAAAGACGTACTTTACAAATTGCAGGCGACAGATGGGAGCATTAATTATAACTCACCCAACTGAATTAAAGTGACGTGATGTCATGTCATGACATCATATCCTGTTAGGGTAGCTGTGCCATGGCAGTATCTCTCTCTCTCAGACTAATGGGACTCACTTTAGCACTTTAGCTGTCACTAAGCTGCAGTGGTCTGCAAATTCAGTGATTGGAAATCAACAGTTTTGCGTCATCTGCATTCACTTCACTTGTTTGCATTGTACATGAATAGAAAGGAATGTTACGGGCTGTCACGCTTAAAGCTGACATAATGGAAGTGTAATTCCCTCTGTGTGGAGTGGATACTTCTTAAAATATGATGGAAATAACAAGGCCTGGTGCTGCTTGTGAGAACAGTGTGACCACTAAGGGTGGTGTGGATGTGTGGAGTGTGTGTCAGGCTTTATGACACGTGGCAGGGTAAGATATCTATGTCTGAAAGGAGTAAGGTCTGACCTAGGATAAGAGAGTTATGGAGACAATGGCATCAACTGGAATTAGGAGGGGAGATGGATATGAGCACTTAAACGTCTTTCCATTGCGTTAACTACTGTGCATTTGAGAAGCTTTGTTTGTTAGCTTTATACATAACCACGCACGAACACACACACACAAACACACATCACCAAACTGAAAACACTATCTTTTTAGGAAAGTGTTTCATAACATTGCAGGAAATCCTAAATCCTGAAAAGCTAAATCAAGCCCAAAAACTGGCCCCAAAATATGCTGTCGGTTTAGGAGTATATTAATGTAATTACTATAACTGTGATTTTGCTGTTCATACTGTCAACAGGTGTGTGTCTCATGTAAAGGAAAAAAACTCACATTTGAACCATATTCAACTGCAGTGTCAACGTGGCCTGTGTAAAAATCAAAGAGCAGTTCATTATACTCCAGTTTTTAAATCCTTTGTGTCCTGACTAAGGCCCTGAAATAAATGGTGGGATTATGGGTTATTACACACAGTCAGCCAGATTCAGTTGTGCATAGGATGATGGAATATTAAAGAGGAAAGAGAAACAGAGGGAACTGATTATCTCTCAAAGCCCCGTAAAACAGAACTGAATGAAGTTGAGAATGAGTTCATAGTGATATTTTAAAAAGACACAGGCTGCACTGTGTTCAGTGAACCGTGGGCGGTCTCATTATAGAAACAAGAGGGGAAAACATTGCTTAGCAAGTACTTAGCGATGCATACAGGTCACTAAGCATATTGTTACTGTCAAAATTGGTTCTGGTCATATTTTACATTAAAATGAAAGAAATTACAGAAATGAATATAAATCCTGTCTTTATACTAGAACTATTAATATCCTCTGCATTGAACAAACAATATTACTTATCATATAATGATGGTATACAAATGCATTGAAATACAATCTGCATGAATTTACCGTTTCATTTTTGCATTAAACAACACAATTTCAAATCAAGTGATACACGCAAACAAATGATCTCTTTACATTACAGAAGACAATACAGTATTACATAAATACGACTTACAGTAGTTTTTGAAATGAAAACGTACAATAGTTTTCATTGTCTTCATACAACATGTCTTTACACTGTGTCACAACAGAGACATTATTAACACATGCACCCACAGACTTTGTCACAGCCAAATGCAAGCTACTCCATCAAACTCAAAAATGAATGACAGCATTTATTTTAACACTGCTATGATTTCATTTGTTAGCAGAAAAACAGGGATTTGGTTTCACAGTTGCCCATGTGTCATGTACACACACAAAACACAATTGAGGTGTCTTTGTTATTGCATCCTCTCACATATGATTGTATATCTGGCTTTCTGTCACACACTCACAGTGGAGGAGTGTGTATGTGTGTGTCACAGAGTCTGATGGATTTTGTGTATATTAACACTGAGTGTAACAGGAGAGCGTCTCTTTCACATCTGGAATCAACACACACACACTCACAAAGCACAATACTAACACTGTTTCTGCTTGCGTTATGTAATTGCCCCTAGCCTGCTCAAGTCACACGGCCCGGCAGTATAAATTGTGTAGTCTGGTTGCTGGGACATGTTTCCAGGTACATGTCAAGGAAGTTTTCTTTCAGAGCTGGTGGCAGAGCTCTAGAGGAAAGGATTGTGGGATATATTTATTTTGAAACTGGCAAAGCATTAGCATTAGCCATGAAACAACAATCATTTTGTTGTTTTTTTACACACCACTAATACTTAATTAATGACTTTTTAAATCTATGTTTAACTTCTTACAAATCTATTTTATATTTTGTAATTTAGTCTCCTCTTAATAACATATTCCTGTCTACAGTATACAGTATGTACTCTGCTTTTTGTGGTTGAAGTAGTGGGCCTAGCTATACATTTGACCAGATTTTTATTCCCTAATATCTTTGTTTTAATCTGCATAAAATTTAAATATCTTCTCCTTTTTCAGTAGAGAGTCTTTTAAAAAGTCATTTGTAGTTTGACTTTGCCAAGTGTAAATACTGTGGCTCTGTCTATGTTTGTTTGAGTGACCTGACATGCTTCTGGCTTAACCAATGGCGTCAGTCTGAGGCGGGACTATTCGTCTGTGCAAACATTGGATGTGGTGGTTGGGGGGCAGGGTTGAAAACAGAATTTATTTGCAAAAATGTAACTGTCAAAACTGATTCACATTAATTTACATTCCAAAATATCAAGATGTAAATGTTTGATGTCACAAGCATTATTGACGTAAGATGTCTTGACAAACTACATTAATGTACGAAAACTTAAAGGAGTACTGAGAGGTGATTTTCAGTGTTTTATCAGCGTTTTGTGATTTTTGGAGCTTAACACAAATTTGGAGCTTCTTGCAAAATCTTTCTGCAGGCATTCTGCAAATATAAGGATCATTTCATTTTTAGGCAAACTAAACCTAAGTTTTAAATACTAGCAAGATGTTACAAATAATAAATAACATTTTAGCATGAGCTGAAACAAACAGAATGTTTGCAAATATAGCAAATATATATAAGTTGTTCTGAAGATCACTTTAATTAGAGGAGCTATTAGAAAAAAACAGCTGTCCACAGATCAGTGACAGGAACTTTCTTCCTGTGTTTGCACAGCATCAGTCACTCTCTAGGGTGGTCTGGTGATAAGCAATCAGTTTCTTTTACTTATATTTAGGGGTGAGAAGAGAGATAGAAATTGATAACATTCTCCACCCTCTCCGATTCTTATAAAGGCTGACAAGTTTAAATCTTCTGTTGAAAGTAAACAGGAAAATGATGCTTCACAGATCGTTTCCCTTTAAAGCTGCCTTTAAAAGCAGCTCTGTGTCACTGCAGGACCTGGAATTAATAACTGCACACAGTTCTGCTTTGGTAAAATATGCTCAGAATGTGTGATGCCAAGAAAAGCAAATATTTGACGAGATTTTCAAAAATAAATGGAGAACTTATTTATATAGAATTTATATACTATGCACACAAAAATACACACCAATGCCACAGATTGAAGGATATGTCAAAAAGTATATCAAATGCCACTAAAGGGATTGCAAGTGTTAGAGGAAAAGTCCTTCAAACTGGCTTTTAATACTGAACCTGAAACCCCTGGAGTGAGATTTTAGGAGAAACAGTCAAGGGCAATGAACTGAATTAATAAGAGTGAGTGTTTACTGCAGTTAGCCTTTACCTCTTTGTTTTAGAAAGCTGAACTGTCTGGGCAAACACACAACTGATTTTAACCTCCCAAATCTGCAATACTGTAGCTGGACATGCGTGTGTTGACTTACAGGATGTCTATTAGTGGTCTATGAATTCTACTTGATTAGAGAATAAATTCAAATAATGCATAGTGAACAATGCATGAGCATTACTGTAGCTCAACTGTTAGCACATTGTGTTAGCAGTGCAAAGGTTGTGAGTTCGATCCCAGGGGGTGCAAGTACTGATAAAAAAGAATGTATACCTTGAACCTTCTAACATCAGAACTGGAAAAACATCAGAGACATTTTCCAAAATATTTCATTACAATTAAAAAGTATTAAAACATATTTCAGAGATGACTGACTGCCACTCACTAAATCAAGCATGCAGCACATGATGTGGTCAGTGCATACTGCAAGAGGCTTGACATATAATTTTTTTTTTAAATAGTTAGCATGCAATATACACTCTGCAGTATTCAGTAAGCAGTATGCTAGTGTTCCATTCTAAACATAGCCATGATTCTGAAATGACATAGTGACCATTTTAGTGTTGTTTTTCCACAGGTTCAGACTTGACTACTGAGTCATGACTGCATGTATGAAATGACAACATAGAATCTGCAATGTCCAGCCAGAGTCTGAGTGAGAGATATCCCAGCATTCCCAGGGCTACAGCACCCCACTGTTTGTTTTATGTAAAAATAGTTTAAACACAGCTCTGTCAGCAAACACAAAACAAATTTAAAAAGTTAAACTGAAATGGTTAAGAAAATCTATGATAATTCAATACATGATTTAATTCAAAAATTAATTCATAGAATAATATGAGAACATATTACAGCTTGTAATATGTAAAAAAGTATAGTACTATAAAAGTACTATGTTGTACTTTTGGTTTGAATTTATTTAATACATATATTGTATATACATCTGTAATTAGATTATTCTTTAATCTTGTCCTAAAGTTCTTCAGTTGTAATCTTAATCATGTGCTAAAAACCCCTTTTTAATGTAAGTGTGCAGAATTGTGTTCTGTAGTATGTATTTGTGTATGTAGAGCTCCACTAATAATCAGATATGCATTCATGACTTAAATGAATGCCATGGTGATGTAACAGACGCGTTGATATATACACTACTAATGTGTCAGTCTGATGCCTCTTCTGACAGCAGTGGAAAACGGCAAGTCGCAATCATGTTTTCTCTCTGTTGCTCCATGTATTTCTCATCTTTCCATCAGCAACTTTGATCAGCATTTCATATTAGAGGGGGGCTGATCTCAGCGCTGAGACTACAGCATAAATCATCAGATTGCCTGTCAGGGACCACATAAATAATGAGCCAATCAGCTCGGTTAACACATGCTGTTCATCCCTGCCCTCCTAACAGCCATCAGCAGCTGGTGCAAGACACACACACACACAAACACACCCACCCACCCACACACACACACACACACACACTGGAGAGCAAGAGAGACATACACAGAAAGTCTGTGCTATCTGTATTTTGTCTATCACTCACACCCGTTGTCACACACACAAGATGGCTATAAATAAGCCAGAAATAGCTGCAGACATGAGAAAACAAGTGGACACTCTCTCTCTTTCTAGTGTATATGCATACACAACAGACTCTGTTGCTGCTTTGTTGTTTTTTAAAACAATACTTTCTCTTTAAAATGCAAGGACAGATACTTCATTTGTTGGTTAATTTTCCTTAAAAGTGTAATGCTATGTGGTGCTATTAAAATGTGCCACACTGAGGCAACCAATGACATGCGCTTGGGGCGGGACTATCTATTTGGTTGTCCAATGGAACATGTGTTCAGGAAACCTGTTTGAGAGCAATTATTTTCTCAGTTCTGTAGAGGCATAGAACCTTGCTTACAATAATTTACATGGTGGTAAGGATAGTAACTCTACATTCTAAGAAGGTCTTACATAGACTAGCTTGCAGGTTAGTTCAAAGTTTTAAGTTATTTCAGTTGTATCAACTTTGTCTTATGTGTTTTTCTGGAAATTGATAATTGAATGTTAAGATATATACTATGTTTACTATGTGGTATACAATTTATATACCAAAAACATTTGTGCCTTTTCTTGCCTATGGGTAAACCTGAAGTGTAGTCAGTATAATGTTGTGTCTTTTAAACAAATGTCATCTTGGGACGACTGGAGGACACAAGTGGTGCTGTACTGTCTATCTTTAAAGAAAGATCAGAATAAATGACCCCTTCCAAACACACATAACACACACTTGAACATGCATGACTGTCTCTATTCATAATGTACCCCTGCACTCCATGTAAGACCCCTCCATGTAGTCTCACTATCACACCCCACCCTCTCATGGATTGTTAGCGGTACTTTCGAGCCAGACAAGTCCTATTAATAATGTGTGGATGGATGGTAGAGTCAGGTGGTCCAGGGGAGAAGACATCACAGGACGAAGCCCACCGAAAAGGCCCACAGCTCAGTTACTGGATGACGAACAGCCCTTAGACAGATCCAGAGAGTTGCTGCTGACCCGCACCACAGGCCAGGAGAGGTGTCACAGTTAAAGGGCTCTTTATGCTGTCAGTACAGAATCCGACTTGACGATCATAACTATATTAAACACTGACCCAGATGCTTTGTGTCTGTGTGTAATGCCAGTCTAATGATGTTTCCTCTGGAAAGAGTCCTTATAAAATGGTGGGTTGGATTCTGCACTGTTGCTATTTACTAGTGGTGTTTGCTAAGCCAAACACATTCTATTATTTGTGTCCATTCTTAAGGCTAGGAATTTGTGCAAACCCCTAACCAACACATTTCATTTCAAGCTGACTGTGATTTTACGAAATAGGTCATGGACAATATACTATTTGGCGGTTTTGTCAGATTTTAGGGTTGCCGGGGTAACACTATTAATACTATTGACACTTTAGTAACACCAATAACAGTTTATATATGTGTGAAACATACTGTATAGATGTGTCAGGTTTATGTTCTGTTTCACAGACTTGTAGCTGTAAACTATTGTCCATTGTCTTCCCTTTTCATTTGAGTTGAATATTACCTTAATTAGTCCCTTGTCTGTTTCCTTGGTTATCAATGTGTTTCAGTTACCTTGTGTCTTTTCTTTGTCTATGTCTGCACTTTGGTTTAGTTTGTGAAGGTTTTAATACGTCATGTTATTTGTTAAGTGGTTTTGTTATTATTATTTGTTTGTATTAATATAGTACTTTAAGTTTGTGTTTTGTTTACAAACAGCTGTTTGTATTGTTTGTAAATCTTGAATCTGTTCTATTTTTGGTTTGAAAGGTTTGTTTAAACAAAGCAGAGAATGTGTTTCTGTACTTATACTATCTAATACATGCATCCATACTTGTTAGTTAGGATGTATGTGTCATATATCATTAACCTGCTAAACTTATCTCTTACACAAACCTGCCGGAATTTATGAGATTGGAAGCAAATCTTTATTTGGGCACTATTTGTAATTGAGGGTCATCTAAAATGACCTGTTTACATAAATATAGTCAACCTACACATACTTTTTATAGACAATAACTTTTTTTTATAGACAAAATACTGTACAGACTGTATATTCTAGCTGCATAGCCCTCACAGAAACCTTTTTGCAATTTTACATTTCAAATGTAAATCAGCTGGCTGATCCCCACAATGTAGGTGTGTATGACTTTTACCATCTTTGTGGGGGGCACACACTCAGAACCCCTCATTTTTCCTGGCAGAAGAAATTTTATTATAGGTTGTTTTACATTAAAAGTCTTGTGGAAAATCATCGTTCTTTTCTTGTTAATTTGTCTCATTTTCTGGGGAACAAGGCTGCTTTCAGACCGGCTGATAATTTATCCAGTGTTTCTTTTCACAGAGCACAAAAAAACCCAAGGCCTGGAAACACAGGGGAGTTTGGGTCAGTGAGGTTCTCAAAACCTCAAATCCACAAACTTGTCTTGGTCTTCAGCTCAGACCCCATGGGAGAGCAATCTCATAACTTTGTCTCCTCACTGAACATGAAAATACAAATCAATCAAGGTAGCCATTAGCAGCTGGAATGCCGTAGTATCTCGTTAGTCTTTCTTACAGCTTTAACACAACGGTCCCGAGACCAGAGGAGCTGTTAGCCTTGGACTTAGAATGTGTTGTTTTATGCAGCTGAGAGTATTGTGGAAAACCACTAAACTAAAGCATTTACTTCCTCCTCATGTTACATTAAATAGAGAAAAGTCTTTTTATTTACAAAATTAGAACTGGAATATGTGGCTGGAAACTGATAGTCGTTGCGAAGGTCACAGTAGATGTAATAGAGATATATTGTATATTATGACAGTGAGGCATATGTTATATATCACATTTCATCCAAACATTGTTGTTCATCTAATGCAGTCAATTACAATACACGGATTTCAACTGCAGCTTACTTCAGTCCTGTGATAATCCTGTGATCAGAACAGATTTACCTTCCTATGCCCACTTTAAGTCAATGTGTTTTTTAATGTATTAAATATTGTACAAATATGCTGCAGGGATACTTTGAGCTTGTGTTTAAATTTATGCTTGGGCCCGTCATCACGGACAACAAGTGAAAAGTTCACCTTTATCATTTATCTATGATATTCTGGTCCCCAGATATGGTCTCACATTCCAAATTCCAAGGTTTCCAAATTGACAAAAGTATAATTGGCGTGAAACTTGTATTGCCTTTACCTTACAAAACTTACACAGAAACACAAAAAAACACATTACATCCAACAAATCCTTAACACCACACTACAACCAACACAAATGTACTACACTCTACAAAAATATATTTTCTCATAACACAAAACTTCCAGGAATTTAACACACACTGAATGATGCAAAGCATGTGCTGCAACAAGAGTCCTGCACAAAAAGTACATGTTAAATCCCCCTCGTATGTTTTGTTAAGAGCAGGAAACTCATAAAAAGCAAAGGTTTCTAAATTACTGTCACTCAAGTCTGCTTTCTTTCAATCCCCCACACCTTTCCTCTTCTCTGTACCTTACAGTAGCTCTACCTCTCTCTCGTTCTCTTTCTGTCCCCTTGGCCCTGAAGGCAGAAGAGTAAACAGTGAAACCCCAGCTTGAAAAAAGACTTCTCTTGCGTGCTAAAAATGGATACAAAGGCAAACCTGTATGATAATTTTTGGCATATGGTGGCAGGGGCCGGTGAGACACTGTTGTTCCTTGTTCTCTTGCAGGTAACTATATTTATAGTTACAAATCTAATCATGTAACTATATTTTATGCTAACATGACCGTAACTAAAAGTGTTCTGATGTAGGTTTTCTAATAACAAGCTACTTTGCATTTTGTCATCATTTGTTAAATGTAGTATTGTCACTTTTTGAGAGGCTTATTTTTTTGTTCCGTATAAACACTGCCCTGATCTTTAGTATGTCAACATTTAATGCAGCTATACTTTTTGTTAGTGACTTGTGTAGTGCAGTTACCTACATTGTAAAAGGACAAATATTGACTATAGTTGATTTACTTTAAATGGTGAATCCAAGAGTGTTGAGCGCTAACAGTTTTGTGGCACCTTTTAGCGCTCCATGGTTTCTACTTGTCTATGATGTATGTTTGGAAACCAGGGCAGCTTTCATGACTCATATTCACTGCTGGGTGCCAGGTGGGGATGTTTATAAAAGGCTGTCTGATGCCAGGCTGACAGCAGCTTCTCTTAAACCAGGTACAATCTGGAAACATGACACAAGTTACGAGCCAGAAGACTTGATGGTAGACTGAGACTGTGTCTTCGGGACACTCAGCAGAGCATGTCATTGTTCTGTTAAGGTGACAGAACACTATTTTGCGCCTGACTGGAAGAAATGACAGGAGACAGGAAAAATGACAGCCACGTAGAAATTTTAAAGGTGATGTGTGTAAATTTTGTTCAAAGGTAAAATATTTTCTCCTGGCCCAGTGTACTATGCAGAGACAGCTATAAGTGAGCCATTTGTCGGTTGACTTGTTATATAAACAATGTGATTTTTGGCACTTTCATTGTTCTGTTTGTAAGTCAACATCTCAATAATGTCAATGTCTGGTTCAACCAATGGCATAAGTTTTGGGTGGTTCTTGACAATGGCAGGCGAGAGTGCAGGAGAGAATTTGTGATGCATAAATATAGCCTTTTTTAAATTGCTTGTTTTCACTATTCTGTTTCACTACACTGTTTAGCATCATTTAAGTTAACTGTGATGTGTGTTTTTTACCCACAAATCCCTATAGAGAGACAAGCACCATAAGGTCAGTGGGTGATACAGTTCATCTGCAGAGATAACTGGATTAGATTACAGACGCAGTGAGCAAACACAGGACAGTGAGAGACAGCATGCTGATACAGTGAAATTAAATGGAGTTAATGGATGATTATCTGCTTGAGAACTGTCGAATGTCTGCTTGACTCCAAAAGTATTCATACATATCCATAGTTTTCCTTAAAATTCTACGCATACAATGGGGTTGTGTTTGGAAAGCCACTTTGAAATTGTATATTAAGATACAAGCTAGTCAAAATTTAAATTAGCTAAACATGGCGGCTTCATAAAATAAGTGGTAATTATCTGTAGAATGGGAATATAATGTATTCTATGGCTCAAATCTTTTTTTAAAATGTATTTTCTATAAAGTTGCTTTGTAACTAAATAAACTGTAAAAAAAGCTCTATAGAAATAAATTTATAAAACTTATAAATAAGATTAATCATTATAAGATACTAAAACGTGGCTTGTAAACATTCAAGCTATTTGGTGGCATAAACTTAATCTTAAACTAACTTAACCTAACTTAACTTAAACATATATTTTCTAGACTCAACAAACAAACAAATGTGATGACTGCATTAAAACATATTTACATTGAAAATCAACAACTAAAATATTTTGCATCATGAAAACAGTGATATCTTAGGATAATTAAAAAATACAATACATTTGTATAATTTAACTATATAAATTTAACTATAAATTTAATCCTCATTCATAGCAGAATAAGTGACTTAAAAAGTCAAATGGGTTGGAAAAACATAAAGGCAGTGTTCAAAAGTCTTAATTTTTATATATGAATACAACAGATAATGAATTAACAACTAGATAAGACAGAATTTTTATTTTTACCTGAAGTGTTTATAATAATATTTACCAATAGTGATGTTATTTATTAAGAACGGCCCATTTAAATCTCATTGATAGCCACAACTTACCAAGGTACTACTGTTGTGCCTGTATTTAACCCAATTTAACTTCTATAAGCATGCTATATTTTAACTAAATGTGTCCCTAGACCATAAATGTGTTCAACAGGAAAAGTATTATTAAATTGTTTCCAACTTAGGCAGCAAACTTTGAGTCTGCACAGAACAATAACATGTCAATTCCACGACCAAAGATGAAATGTGACACAACCCAGGCCTCAGGGGACAGAAAGACTGACCATGTCAACAACCAATCACAACCCAGCATATGGCTGAACTGCATGAATCATACCAATGAAACGGTTCGTCTGAAAGAATTGTGTCCAACAAAAATAAATAAAACAAACAAAAATTGAATGGAAGCCTGACTCATGGCGTTAATTGACATTTTGTATTGTGAGTGTGGACACCTCAGGCCGGGTCCATAATACTCATTATGTGAGGTGTGAGAACACAAAGCAGCCTTTCACTTCAGACCAGCAGACACAGACCGGCAGGAGTTTGGGTGGTGGGGGGTGAACACAGGAGCTGTTGGCTGTTTCTCTTGTAATTGTCCCAAAGACTGCTGCTAATTTTCACCCAATCCTAGACCCCCCTTTCTGCCCAACCATCCAACCTGCCCTGCCAAACCCATGGAAAAGAAACTAAGGCCTTAATGGACCAGCCGCTGTGGGAAGGGGTTCAGTGTACTGTGTTTAGATCAGACTTTTGTGCATTATTTTTAAAGACAATAAAGGGTATACTTATCAAAATTATAATCTGAAGGGGAAAAACTCTATTAAACAAAAAAAGAGAATACTTTGTTTTGACAAGCATGTAGCCACTGATGTGCCTCTAAAACCCCAAAACGCTGTTAAACAGCTAATTTCTTTAAACATAAATGCATAAAAAATACAGTAATATTAATACAAATAAACCAACCGTGAAAAGAAACAAATGTGTCAGGAATTTACAAGAAATTAATTTATAGCATGCATATTAGAAAAGTTTTTAATAAAAAGACATATGCTGGGTGTAAATTTAGACTGGTCTCATGTGTTTACATTAGCTCTGGTCCAAAATGTGAGCTGCTTTGCTGTCTATTGCCTACAGAGGCATCTGCCTTCTAAAACACCATCTTCATAACTGACTGATCTGAAGAATTTTTAATACCATCAGCACAGTAAGCAGTCACTTGCTCGCGCCACACCAACAGCACTGCTCACACAAAGCCATAGAAGAAAACTGGATTATTAAAAAGTATATTTTTATATGCTGTTCACTTCACTTTTTTAGTGATCTGATTTGGAATTGCATAATCCCTTACTGATAATTGTAAATGTTCTTGTAACAGGAATGAAAGGCAAGCACAATTCTATCTGAAACGACCTTTGTGCTTTATGGTGCCCTAAAGTAATGCCTTGGCAGACCAATTGTGTCCTTCAAAACAAACTAACAGTATCCACAATCATACAGCTTTCATTTACCTGGCCCCTCATCTGACCTTATCAAAATCACACACCACTATATGCATAAAGGCTATCATGTATATAAATGGAAATGTAATCCTCAACATTTCTATTGCCCCTGGACCCATATTTCATCAAATACCAGGAAATCTCAATGTGAGTGAGAGAAAAAGAGAATGCCCACATCCCTTTGAGGACCCACCTCATCCTAAACCTCAAATCCGCTGAATGAAACACATATTCAAAAGACTCTTTTATTCAGCTCAGAACTGAAGGCTGACCTCCGTTACAAATATCTGTGTAGTAAAATCTGTAAGCAATTATGTCACAGCTCATAGAAGAACAGGTCGCTTGTAAGCCGCTTCTGAGAAGAGGAGTTGAAGCGTTCAAAACAAAACCGTTTCAGACCTGCCTTCATCTGCTCGTTTCATTCATAAACACACTCAACTGAACGCAAACAGAGCGGGCGATAGAAAGCCCTCATCCTCTGCTCAGGAAATAGATTGAGGAGATAAAAGGGCAGATAAGGTGTGTCTCTAAATGTGTGTTTGTTTTGCAGGAACCGGTGTAGAATTCCTAAAGTAAAGCAGAAGAACAAAGATGCAAACAGTGCAACAATGTAGTGAATTATAAAGAAAGAGTAAGAGAGAGGAAGCAAATAAAAATGAAAGGAGATTTTGGCTTTGAAAGAGGAGGAGGAAGGGGGGATGGAAGTCTAATAACATTTGACAGAAAATGAGTAACATAAGATTGTGTTGATAAAAACCCCACAGTGTTTATGGGCAAATCTAAATGGGCAACCAAAGGTTCAGTAGCAAAGGTCAACAGGTCAAGTTTAAAAAGGTACATAATAACAAATGTTTCACAAATTGTGGGACTGCAATCAAATGCATTTCTAAACTACAGCTATTAATAAGGATCCAAGTCTGGTTTGGTTTAAATGTTTGGTGTGAACAGTGGTTTAGGACTGGACTGAATGTGGACTCATTACTAATTTTTTAAACAGTAGTAGTAAACAATACTACTTACTTTTTTATTCCAATATAATGTATGGATCACACACACACACACACACACACACACAAAATAAGGCACTTATAACTTATAAATGCAAATGTCTGGCAAATTGTTAAAAATTGTGTGTGGATATGCCTAAAGCTTTCAAAAAGCAGGACAGACATCTTAGCATGATAGCATCATGTCTGACTGTGTGCATTTCTGCATACAGATGGTCTTATCATACTTTGCCTTTACTTTAAGATGCCAATCAGGCCCAAGCCTGAATTACAGGTTCATGAGTTGTCTGATGTGTGGAGGAAGTACTACAACACAAACATCACTACCAGCAGACCTACTTTAAACCTACTGTAAATTAATGCCTTAACTTTTACCTACTTAGTATAGCTGATTGTCATTTTACAATATTAGTATAAAATTTTTGTGTTTTTATAACGTTATCAGTGGAATGCCATTCAACTTTATTTACATTTTAAACACACTACAACCTAAAATGTAAGATTAGGTTGTATTTACACATGCAATAAAGGTGTCTACATGCAAATCAGGGTAACAGGCAGAATTCTAGGTGTGTCAATCGACAGGTGAGCCTTTTGTAACCTTTTCTCAATAAAAGAACAATGTAAGATGTTTACATGTCTGTACTTGTTTTCGACTTAAATGCAACTGGAGTGTGATTAGACATGTAAAGACACTTACTGGTGTCTCTAAATAGCTGCTGCAAGTAAACAAAAAATGTAATTGTCATAACAATATGACAACTGTAAAAAGATCATAACCATTTTAATTTTTCAGAAATGTAAAACCTAATACTTTACACCGAAAATCATTTAATATAATTTATATAAAATGCAGTTCATGCAATGTGTATAACGTTTTCATGTCTTTCATATAATGTTGTCCCCCAAAATGTGTTATCTTATTTGTATAACATAATTCATAATCTAAGACATTCATATAATATATAATATCTTTATGTCATTTATATGACATCATTCATGTCTTTATGTAATTTGTACAATGTACTTGACATCTATATAACATGTCATCTGTGTCATCTGAATATCGTGTTTATGTCACAGCAGTCAAACACTAGTCTATATTTTTCAAGGCTAAGCTTGTGTCACATTGCCTTGACTTGTGGAAGCAATGTGGTAGATTCAGTGACAAAGTGATGACCGCAAAATTATGTGTGCTGAACCCAACATCTAATTACCACATTACCAAAGCCCCATACAGAGGCTTATTTTGGATTGGTGTACTCATAATTTCATCTGTGTTTAGATCAGCATATACTGGATGCATAGCAACACTGCCAATGTGAGACTGCACTCACTGTGAGACTGTCACATTGTCTGCTTGCTGTAGAGGAAGAAACTAAAAACATAGAGGTGCTATTCAGTCAAACTGTAACCCTGTGTCTGTTAGTTTCATTATTCTGGCTTTTGGCTGTACATGCTTTAAATAAACCTCAGCCATTTTAAGATGGCCTTCTCTTTTAACTCTACAATGAGATCAATTCTGTGTGGCTGCTACCGTGTTTAAACAATGCATTTGCTCTAAGTGGATGTTGAGTTATGTCCCTCAGTCCAACTGAAGTAGCAACTGAAGTGCCCTTGAGCAAGGCACCTACACTGTTCTGGGTGTGTTCACTCTTCACGAAGGATGGGTTAAATGCAGAGGTCACATTTTGGTTATGGTAACCGTAACTGACAAAACCATGTCACTTTCACTTTTGCTTTACCTACAGTGTGTGATATAAGTCTTTGTCTTTCCACTCCTTTCCTTGGCTGTTTTCAGAATAGCTTAGTACCATGCTACACATGGTATTTCTTCAGTGCATAGTAAGTATACTATTCACCAAAATGTTCAGTATACAACTAAAGCTCACTTCCTGTACTTCCATTGGTTGTCGCAGCATTACATCAATGCATTGCATAATTAAATTGCAGATGGTTGCTGTCACTCATTTAGATGTGAAGCTCATAGTGAATGGCTTTTTAAACATGCAATGTTGTGAATGCTACAAAAATGTTTTGGCAACACTTTACAGTAAGGTTTTATACAATGTGGTTAACATTAGTTAATGCATTAGCTAACATGAACTAACAGTAAACAATATATTTTAGAACATTTATCTTTCTTAATGTTACAAAGATTAAGATACAAATACAACTGTGCATTGTGTATGTTATGTGTATGTTATGTTATTTGTATGTGCATATTTTCAAAAAATGTATTGGTAAATGCTGTTGCAACTGCTGTTGAAGTATTAAAAATTGTGAGCTAATGTTAACTAATATAGTAAAGTGTTACCAATGTGTCATGTATTGAATACATTTGTTATTATGTTTCACATATCATTAATAAATAATAGGTGACACATTATATCTGGTGTAGTGAGCAGCTAATATTATTTTTTTAGGATAGCCTTCCAAAACAGGACACTGGGAAGGCCAGTGATCCTTAAACAACCAGTCCCAAAGCAGCCTAGGGAAATGAGAGAACACTGCTTGCTGTTCTGGAATTAGTCACTGGCTCCTCACAGATTTATAACTCAAATAAAGGTAACTCAAATGTTTTTTTAATGGATGAGGTAAATCCTGTGGTAAAAGCAGTGTGAACATTATAAATGACTTCAGGGTGTTTTACTTTTTAAAGGAACTTGCATAAGTCACTTTCAAAAAGCAAATCTGTTGAAGTTTGTTTTGCGCAATGCAAATTGCTAATGATAACTCAAGGATGGGTCATCCATCCTTAATGCCTTTTTAAGTGAAATAATTAAGCGTATGTGACATATATTCGTTTATAAGAAGGTCATAATGACAACATTTGATTTTTGTCCATACGGATTGAAAATAAGTGGTCGGCTGTCGCTATGAATGAAAGTAAAAAGGGCTATTTCTCACTTTAAAGTCTAGGAATAAAACTGCTCTTGGGTGAAAAGCAGAACTACTGCTCTATATTCAGAACTGAACATTCACCTGGACTTTCGTTTGCTAGTGTGGAAGAAGTCCCACAAGTTTCTGTGCTGAGGGCTGATGTCAGAAGATTAAAGGGGAAATTATACAGTAGGTCTGTGGTTTAAAATGTTTCCACCTAGAGATATGGATCTTTGACTGAGTTTTGGTATCTCAGATGAAACATTGCGGTGAGCTGTCCTAAAACAGCACAGTCTGCATATACATTTCTTATTCTCTCTGTGCATGCTGCACTAAAGTGAAATAAGGACACTTTAAAAGTCAAACCAAGATTAAAGTTATTGTATCATATTTAATAGCTTGGACCTGATAACTTTTAACAAAAATACACTTTTTGTTCAGTTTGTCAGTTTAACACTTCCCAGTTTTATTCTGTCCTTACTCTGATTAATACAGACAAAAATGATGATTGTGGAAGTTTTTGTGGAAAACTGCCAAGCTTTTAAAAACAGAAAAATTGCCAAAAATATAAACAATCCCTTAAAAGAATTTTCTCAAAGTGAAATTTTGCTCATAAATATATGTGACAATTTGTCATGTTTCATAAAATTGAGAAACTCCAGATTTGTAATCTTTTTACTTTTTGACATTACTAGCAATGTTAATGATCCAATCAGAAAAGGTCTGTGACCCACAAGTTCGAAACTACTAGTCTTTATAATTCTTCATATATTTACAATAATGATCTGTAGTACACTAGCACTAGAACATGTTGTCACATTCTGACATACATTTTTATCAGTCAATTGCATGTAAATGTGAAAGAGCAGTTTATATTGATCATATCGAGCACACTTTCACAACAATTTAATATTAGATGAGAGATGTTTAACTAGCATTTAACTAGCTGGCATTTAGTTTTTCAATAATGTTTTTGGATGCTTAATTTTCTATTTAGATTAAAACAGCCATCTAAGGAGTAATTAATAACAATGCTATTTAAGCTAACCAACTAACGTTGCCTTGACCACAGTCAAAATGAAACATGAAAAAATGTACTGTGGATTCACACAGTATTTTGGATACACACAAGGGCAGAAATGAACAGCCTTCCTGTTAGCTCAACTGGTAGAGTGTTGCGTTAACACCGCAAAGGTTGTGGGTCGATCCCAATGAAGAGTAATGCTGAACCCCAGCCAATTCTGATGGGACATACATTCAAATGTTCCACATTCCACTAACTGACAAAATTACAGCCAATTAGAACATATTTGATGTGTAATCCACTAGTAAGTGGACAGGGATTTGGATCAATTATATTTATTATGGGTGAGACTTCCTAGTGTGACAGGATAGAAATAGATCGGCATGTAATTCAGTATAATGATTTTGATATCACTATATTTTTACAAACAAAGAGGAGTTTGTGGCAGTTTTGATGTATTTTTGTAGGTGAAGAATATGAAGCTAAATGTTAGGCGAATGTTTAAAATGAATCATTAGGTAAGATACTAAACCTACATAATCAAATTTAAAGTAATAATTAATGAAGGCACAACTAAATGTTGAAGTAGTATGTCACAATTCTTCATCTTCAGACATCAAAATAATGTATGTTTCCAGAACTACCAAAGTATGCACTTTGGCATAAGTACTTTGGTGACTTATTATGACTTGTTAGGATAAAAAGAATAATAATAAGAAGAATTTATTGCTTGAGAATTGTATTACACTTGGTTAGGACACAGTACATGACCCAGCGGAACAACACTTGTGTGTATATCAGTATGTGTTCAGATGACCTGAATAAACAGATTACTTATAGTTCATTGGGTATTCATTCACCCTAAAAAAGGGTGTTAAGGACATTTTAACAGCACAGAAAAACATGAAACTTGACATCAAAACTGCTAACATGATTATAGAACCCCAAAATAAGAAATTTAAGAAGAAATAAGAACAAAGCTTTTTAAATTGACTTTCTAAAAATTGGAGCATGTGCTGCAGGCTTGTGGAGTTGTCATGTGGTCCACACAATTAAAATGTGTGAAATTATTATCAATAGTATTATTTTCTGAAAAACAGCAGAAGTCAGGCATGTCCCAATGTAGCTAGGTAAACGTATGTGTGTTGTTCAGAGAAATGGTACAGTGGAAATATGAACAGTACCTGTGTTTAGTAGAAAAGGGAATGTCAACCGACCATGAGCAGATAAATACACTACTGTCAGACAGACCCAGAGCAACATCTGGGTACAGTGTGTGTGTTTCCAGACCAAAAACACTCTGGAATCCAAGGCCATTTTTTCCTGCTCTTAAAATGTCCAGTCTCTATGGTCTCTTTATTTTTGTTATTTTGTCCCAGTTCTGGACATCATTAACATTAAAGTTTTTCTCATCAGATACACAGTTTTTGGATAGTAAGACCATTTAAAACACAATAGGTCGCATTTCTCTAGGTTGCCAAAGGTCACGCAATGGTCAAGTAGATGCTGCAATGAAAGAGCAAAGATGATGATGACCACATGTCAGAGAAATCTAAAAATATGACTAACATATTAACTTTCTGCAGCGCTAAACATAGGTCTCATCAGCAAGGCATTTTTAATATGCACAAGGGAGTCTGGTCATCCGAATGCCAATATAAACTCATAATGGGCTGACAGATGCAGTGCTCTCATAGGGAGCTTGAAGTAAAAGACACATATTTTTGCTAAACTGTTTAACAAAAACAAATTAATGTTTTAAAAAAGGATGTTTAAAAAACTTTAAATTCACATGAATTCTACCTGTCTGTATGGAATTGTAGGGTATATTGGGATATTGGAAAGTTCTTAGTCATCCAGAAAGCTACTGAATGGACTACGCAGACAGTAAAAGTTAAAACTTAGTTAAGGCTAACCCTTCAACTACTAGCATTGTGCCATTATGCAGGCCCACTAATATGATCATTCACTTAAAATATACAATTCTACAACCTCTTTAACTTTAAGCTGCCCCAGTGGAACATGTACTATAAGTAGTTTTTGATGAAAATGTCACAACTATGAAAAGAAATAAAGTTAAATTTAAATTTAATAATTTCACAATACATCATATTTCAGGACAATAAATTCACCTCAGACAGGTGCACAGATGACAGCGATGCTAATGGCTTTGGGACGTTTCCAGCCGTTGGTGCTAACAATGACATCATTGAGAAGGAATGCAAGTGTTTATGATTGAGTTAAAATTTGAAACTTGATACTAATTTTCCATACCCGAAGAAAGATTTTGACTGGTTGTCAGGCATGTAACCATCATCTATCTTTTTTATTCCTGACACTAGTAGTTCTGCATAACTGCTTTCCTGCAGGCTTCCAAAGATCACCGTCTTTGCCGGTCCCAGTTTGGTCTGGTTCGCTTATTTTAGAGGGATTTTGTCAGCTAGGAGACCAGCAATTACCTAGTAACTAGCAACTACAGAAGACTAACAACCACTCAGAACACTGTAGAATCATGATGTTGAGTTTTGCACAGCACTCACCACAAATTTTTTTCTTCAGAAAATGTAAAAATCTCCTTTCATTATGAGTTGATCTTTCTCTTATCATCTCACTCCATCCTAACACACATGCAAACATATATGTGCCAAACCTCTCAACCGCATAAGCGGGAAATAGCAGTTTGTTTTAAGTGAATCTGTAATGTAATAATATCTGTATGGTAGGATCTGACAGCGCGCAGCAGCATGTAATTATTGTGTGTGGTTTCCAAACATTTCCATTCATCTTAAAAGTGTGCTTGGCTGCATGACTCGATTATTTGAAAAATTTGCAGCGCAAGTCATACTGAAGTATTTGTATTTCACTTGTATAGCAACTGAATCACTCTGTGATTTAAGAACTTTGCAATTCAGTTGGACTTCCGATTATAAAAAAAAATTCTGATTATAATACAGGGCAAAAAAGAAAAACTAAATAAAAATACACAAGCGCATATATAAATAAACAGAGAAATACAATGAACAAAATACTCTCTGGGTTTGAAATGATAGTTTTTTCAACATTGTATTGGTAACCGATAGCAACCAAAGTTTACTTAACTGTCCTGGAATATTTTTGTCTGCTATAAACACTCTGACTAGAAACAATGAAAACATTTATGTTCTGCATGGCTCTGTCCCTATAAAACCATCTAAAGCTCATTCAAATGCTTCAAACCGAGTCTGCTTACAGTAAATGGGTAAAAAGTCAGAGTTTGACCTAAACTCGTTTACCATTTGTAAAGTCCAGCAGAATTAGTATCTTGAAGCTGGGAAGCACTGCAGTATGACTGTTTTGCTGCAATTGTTATTGTTGGTGGCTGTCAGGGGTTTATTAAGGTCAATTAGAGACAAGAATCTAGCAGAGAAAGAATGAGAATGTGACAAGCTCAATTTGTTTCTTTACACTAAGGACAGGGACAACAAATGTACACATAAGGAGGAAACAGAAACAGGCCAGTGTTTGTGTTGCTTTTGGACTCAGCTATGGAATTCACTTATTTGTGGAAATGTTAAGAATTCAAGTAATGAAGAGTCTGTAAAACAGAATACAGAGTCAAACACAGAAAAATAAATTTGCAAGAAGCAGCGTGAGCATGAAAAACCATGAAAACCAGGCCTTTCAATTCTCTTCTCTTTGTGATTAGATTAGTGTATTAGTATACCAATTTGCAATCAAATTACAATCTTTGATCATATTCTTATTTTGTGTCATTCAGTAATAAAATAATGAAAAATTTGTATGAAGAAAATATATTCAATTTATAAAAAAAAGAGCGAAAGAATGAAACAATGAAAGCAGTAAACATGTTTTGTGCTATAATTAATATTTATAAACATCTGTCTGTCAGTTTAAAATCAATGTATTATCAATGTAAATCAGTCATAATTTTGTCATATCATGTACATAGAAACAATGTCATTATCTCAGACATCTTTATTTATCATTCACTTAAGTGGTACACAAGAACAATGTACACCTTGCTGTCCTTGGCACATTCACATGACTGACTGAAGGCCAGTTATCAGTGGAAGATTTGTGAGTTGTAGCTTTAGCACCACTGAGCCCTTTGAAGTTGAGCCGGATCATGTCTCAAACGTGACTCCCAAATCACTCTCTCTGTCATTTTGATCTCAGTGCACAGGCAACTAAAAGTGTGCACTTGTTTATGATTTCTGCACATTTTATAGCACATGCTAAGATGGTAAATATATACTGTAGTGTCTGTAGAAATAGGTGTGAATGTGTGTTTGAGGGGTGTGTGTGGAGGAGGAGGAGTTGTGCAAGCAATACTGTCTTTCTTTTGGTTATTCGATCAACAACTTCCATTAAGGACCATGAGACGGTCTTGGCAAGAGTATTGCAGTTTCACACTGATATGCTCACATACTTCCAGCATGGGAAAAACATGCTCTGAGATCTTCCCTGCAGCTCCAGCTGTCACAGCCACAGATGTCCCTCTGGTTATGTAGCCCATGTGCACATCTTGAATTTCCATCTTCACATCTCTGGAAACATTAGTGTGAACCTCCACACTCTTGTCCTTCACACACACACACACACACACACACTTCACAGGGCATGACTCTCTCGCTGACCCCATTGACCCTAATTAAGAAGTGATCTCTCACTGCATGCCAGCATTAAAATACTGTCTGTGTGCACATGATTTCCGTTTGTTCTTGCTGCATAAGTTATAGCTAAAAATAGCTAAAAATAAACTAATGTATACTATCAGCCAGGGGACTGCACTTTACTTGCTATACTGACTGAAAGGCCTATGTATAAATGATAACAATGAATAATTATTATAATAAGGAAACTGAATTATTAAATTGGTATAAAAAAATAAATAAATTTAAGAATGGTCAATAAATTTAAGGGTGGTCCACTTCTAACTGAAAATTTGCGGTTAGGTTACCCAAGCCCCTTTGTCAGTGACATTTTTTCTTAGTAGAACAAAATTTAAAGTTATGGTGTAAATAATGTTCAGTTTCTTGTACAGACCTTTAACTCTACAACTCTACAATATATCTATCACTACTTAAACGTACAGTGTGATTACCTTTTAAGAGCCTATGTATAATAACACAGCTCTCCTTAGCAAGCTGCTGAATTTGAGGTACATCATTCCTTTAAACAGTACAAAAAATGCAAGATTATGCAATTTTGACTTTAGGACAGCTAACAAAGTATGAAGATAGGTAAACTGGTGCCTGGTTCAGTATAGTTCAGTATATGTATTAAAAAAACCTATATACTGTATAAATCTGTATGAACAACAATTTGATAAATTGCAGAATCATTTCTTAAAAATATTTTTTTACAGTAATTGCATTAAAGTAAACAGTTAATTGTGCCAATTTGTCACGTTAGTGCTCCACATTAACATGATTTACAAAAACTGGGTGTCTGTGCATATGTGCAACCACATTCAAAGTCACATTAACCCGTCTGAAAGATTATAGTGCCGGCCATAGTCTGTTAAAGTGTGAGGCAGGAGGCCGTAGTACAGGGTTCCATGTGAGTACTGTGTTAGCAGCCATAGGTCAGCTTGTTAAAAGAGATACAGCTCTCTTGCTGTGTGCTGAGGTGAAATCTGAACCTTATAATTTCAATGTAAAAGATGATACCATGAGAGGGGGCCTTCGAATGGCGGTTTGGGCAAATAACACACCACGAAACACTTAGGAACAGCAAATTAGTCCAACACAAGCAAAATGTCAGATCACACAAGCATTCACTTTTTTTCAGAAAGCTAGATCGGTTGCTTTAAGCTTTCTATCAGCAAGCATTATACCAGGCAAGATCATTTGCATAAGGTGCTGACAACACAGTGAAACCCTGAAAATGTAACATATCAATTATCTCTGGAGAGTGTCTACATTCACATAAAGCATTCTTGTGTCTCTGCCAGTTCAACAATGACAGATTCAAACTCTAAATTGCTTCCTAAGCTTACTAGCTATCAAACCCAAGGGTCAATGTAAATTCAAACACACAGATTAGTTAGACATGATAGGAATTTCTCTGGTTCAATATAAAGCATCAGCGACAGGATGTTGATCACTACAGAAAACAATTAGTTTTTTTAGACTTTTAACCTTTTTAAAAACAAACTGCGCATGTAATATTTAATTTATGTTTCTGGTCTTATCATGCCTGATTCATTACACACACACAGTCTGTGTAATATTTTATCAAAATGTAATATATTTGTTGATATTTCAAGAATTTTAAAATATCAAAAACAGTATTTCGTTTCAGCAGATATCCAAGCTCCATTTAACTAAAATAAAATGTCAAATTTTTGCCTACAAATATAAGGTAAGATGATGAAGACACCATATAATATAATGAAGCAATTGGTGAAGAAATGTAAAAAATTTAAACGTCATGTTAAACACATCAAACATGTTTTTGGTAGAAATGGAGTGTCACTTATGTTGAATCTTTTTAACCACTCGAAAATGAAAGTCTAAACAACAATCCATTACTCCAACGCTTCAGCATTCTGTGGGGTGACAAAGTGCAAAGCATAGAATGATTTAACAGTCAGCCTCTGACACATAATACAAACAGATGGGTCGTATTTTCCAAATAAAACCACTGGTTATTTCAGTTGGTGCCCACCAGCCATGGACAAAGCACAGGAGCATGTGGTACAGGGTGAAGGGCAGTGATCTGAAAGTTCAGCCAGACTTTGGGCCGCACCCACAGTTTTACACCCGCATTAGAAGAGCCTGTTAATCTCACAGCTGAGGTGTCATCCAGGATCTTGGTGAAGGGCAGATATCTGCACCCTGTCCAAAACCACAAACCTTTCTTTCCCATGCCACATCTGATCCCTGTCCTTCATCATATTTCATAAATAAACCCCCTCGTGACAAGAACTGGATTTGTTATGATCTACTTATGAACACATCTGAAAAATGTAATGGCCCACATAAAAATGTTATTCCCTGAAAACAGATAAACGATTTTGAGCGTGTATGGCTTTATCAGGGCTGTTGTCCTCGTAAAGCATTACCTCATTGTCAACAGTGGCCTCTGTTGATCAGTCGTATAATAGCAGTCAATATTTCTACCCCAGTGGTCACACCTTTTGTTCTTAAAATTAAACCAAACCAGCGACCAGACGTATCTTAATCATTATTAATGTGTGATCAAACTGATCAGGAATCATGTGCTGTGCTAATGCATTAACAATCTTAACATTAAAAGTTATTTAATATTATCATACAAACTTAAATATTCATAAGCTTATTCTCCCTAATAATGGTAAGTTATATTTTTAAAGAAAGTTACTTAAAGAAAGTTATTTTTATACATTTTAATTATAATAACGACACTCAAATTTTGTGGCTTTGAAATTAAAACTTTAATCTAAAGAAAAAAAGCATGCATACAAAGCACAGTAAACACATTTTTTTGTATGTATGTACAAGTCTCTCATAGTAGGATACAAGATTTGATTGTTCTCATCATCCTTTAGTCCCGAAAACTCTTTTTCCTGTTTGAGTCATTAGGCTACAAGCAGGAGCCAAAGAGTTAATCATATGTTAAGTTATGTGTTGTGCTGTTTAACTGACACCAACTCCACACCTTGCTAAACC
Organism: Yasuhikotakia modesta; assembly: GCA_036877545.1. Lineage (NCBI taxonomy): Eukaryota > Metazoa > Chordata > Actinopteri > Cypriniformes > Botiidae > Yasuhikotakia > Yasuhikotakia modesta. The sequence continues at coordinate 12,454 of JBAJNP010002137.1, read as the reverse complement.
AACATATTTTTAAGTGTCCTTAACAGCTGGACAAAAACACACGTCTACTACTAATAAATACATACACCTTCTGTTTTTCATGTTGTTGCTTAGTTGACATCCAGGGCTTTTCTTGTTGCCAAAGGAGCTGTTAAAGTTAATTTTATAAAGTTTATAGAGAAGAGTTTGCTTAAGTACTTAACAGATACTTTATATACAGAAAATATCTCTGTGCAGTTACTGTTATAAATATATAATAATAATGGTGCATAGACATATAGAGATATATACTGTGCATGCATATACAATGATATATACAATGCATGCATTGTATTGGATTACTTTGATAATGCCTTTCACGGCACCTGTGGTCTCTATAAAGTGTCATTATATGGACAATCTTGCATGAAAATTCCTTTAGTGTTCCATGGAAAATGCAACAGCATACAAGTTTGGGATGATGAGAGCCTACAAAATATGACAGAATGTGCAATGTGTGTTTCAGCTAGTGACTATGGCGAAAGTAAAGTATCACATTCATATGTAATTTAAACCTGTGTCTGTGCAATGAAAATATTATTGGATTTCTGTTTGTGTCTTCAGCCACACACTGAAATGTTAATAGATTTTAACTTTAATGCTTGCCTCCATCCAATCCCCAGTGAGGACCAGACCCAGAGGCAGTGCTCTTACTGAGAAAGTCTGTTTCTGCGGCACTGGCTCTGTTTTGCTGACATAGGTAAGCTACTGCTGCTAAGTTTGGCAGGCAGAGGGCAGAACTGGTCTGGCAATGTCCTAATAATGACCTGGAGTGGAAACACTTCAACCTCCTGCAACGAACCCCAGAATCTAAAGCCATATTAAAGCAACCAAAACGATCTTCTAAAATTTTTTCAGTCAATATGGTCTAATGGTGTCTTTTGTGAGAGCGCCAAAACCCTTCTGTTCAAGTTTATATTCATCTTCTCGCAACGTTTTTCTCGCAAACTCTTTTTTCTGGACCTTCTCTTTGTGGTTTTTTAAAGTCAGGCGGCCCAAAACCATCTCGAATATGCTGCCCAGAGCCCACCAGTCCACAGACATATGATAAGGCTCCTGTTTAAAAATCTCTGGTGCCATGTGTCCTTTGGTGCCAGCATGCCATGGAAAAGACAACAAGAAAGGCAAAAGGTTATGGGAGAGACAGAGGGGTTATGAGAAAAATAACACTGGAAAAACTATCACCCGTATTTGTGCCACCTTAAATAGATTTCCAGCCATCTGGAATATGCCTTTTTATTGGATTTAAATATTACCTGAAAAAAGTCAGGTAATTATCCTTAATTATCCTCAATTAAAATTAATTTCAAAGGAGATTCCTGAAAGTCAAACATACAAAAGTATGTTTATATTAGGGACAGTTGTGGTCTACTGGTTAAGGAGTCGGGCTTGTAATCAGTAGGTTGCTGGTTCAATTCCAGCACCGGCAGATAGCAACTGAAGTGCCCTTGAGCAAGGCACCTAACCC
>JBAJNP010002137.1:0-10848 GCA_036877545.1 Yasuhikotakia modesta | reverse complement strand
GGTTATGGGCAACTGTAACTGACAAACACGTCACTTTCACTTCATATTAAGTCATCTGGGGTATATAAGCAAAGATGTGCTGACCTAAACAGATTTGTGGAAGCACATTAGTAATAGCAAATTTAAGACTTTGTGGTCTTCTGGCTGTCCATAATATTCATTAACAAAGTCATTTTTTATTCCTCATGTTTCCTATGCTATGAATAAATGAGTCAGTTCAGTGATGTAATTATAATTTGGGTCATTTTTAGGAAATGGTATCATCTCTGCACTGTTTGCCATGACTTACTAATGATGTAATTAACAGGGTACTTTGTGACTTTACTTTGTAATGTCAACTTTGTGACATTATTTAATGAATTAAATGTGTTTTATGTTTTAATTCTCACGCTTACATTAGCCTCTTTCACAAAGTAATCTAATAATTTACCAGCAAATTACCAGAATGACTTTACATGTAAATACACAATTGTGCCATCCTCACAAACAATGGCGTTCTGTATTTTTATTGGTAACATACCATGTACACATCACTACCAAAATACCAGTAAACTCTGTGATGTCATTAACCACAAGTGAGCACCAAATAGTGTTATGTTTGAAAGCATGGTAGGGTTTGATTTTATTTGTGAAAGCATAAGGTCTGTATTTTTGTTGGAAATATTCACTAAGTTGCTTTTGACACAACATCATCATGTTAGAAGAACATCTCTGCAAGAAAGTGCAGAGTAAACATTTTTAAAAGGTTGGTTCTTACATGATCTTTTAATGAAAGGTGGCATGTCATGTTCCAGAGTCTGCTTAGGCTTTGATATTTGCTAAACTTTAGTGCTTACATAGAAATGATAAAAATGGAAATAGTTTTTCCTACATATTTCTAACATTAATGGAACCATTCCCTGACAATGACTCCTTTAAGTTTCAAAGTGTTTTTTAATTACTGGATAAGCATTTATGAAAGTCAATTGTATAGCAGAACTTCTAATAGCGTGCGGGACTTCTATTTTTGTGATTTTACTTTTACTGTTGTCCTAAATACCTATTGCAGTGCAGAGATGGTATAATAATTATTTTAGGGCACGACAAAAAAAAATACTTTTTTGGCTCCGTCCTTACTATTCCATTCTGCAGCTCCATGACCAGGCTTGAGTCAGACAACCTGCACTGACCCTGACTGTCCAGCAGAACACTCTCGGACTTCATGTCCCGGTACACAATTGGAACATAATATTGGAGCATGTTTTCTTAAATAAATATATTATTTATACATTATTATAAATGTGATATTGATTGCAAACATGGAAAATTTTCCAAATCCGTCATGCGTGGATCTACCCCTGGAAAACAGGAGCTATCATGTCCCAACACCTTTCATCCAATCAGATCAATCAGAGTTCCACACCTGACTGAATTTTATTAACCAAACACACCTATAAACCATTGAGTTTAATTTACTCGTAACACATTAAAAACACACATTCATAGTATAACTTCAGTCTGAGGATCACATTTAATGCTACGAACCCGGAGCTCCTCAAGATGGCTTAAGTTAATGCTGTATTAGGTGAATGTGGAGTGAAACACACCAGCACCACTCGAGTCTCTGCATACATCTGTGATTTCACTCTTACAGTCACACAGGTGTAACGACACAGTGACTGGGGGTGTTCCGAAATCAGTCCTGATCTCCACAGGCGAAAAAGTGGACGGAGGAGGTGCAGGCTGGAGGATTGAATCCTCACTTGCCAATCCTCTGTACCACCCAGTCCTGTTGGCACAGCGGGCATCTGTTATTCTGCTTCACCCAGAGGGACATGCAGCAGTTGTGGAAGGAATGGTTGCACTCTCCCCATACCACTGAAAGACAGAGAATAAGAAATATACAGTGAAACAAGTTCACATTAACATGTAGTTTGGAATATGGCCCACATTATCCCAACCCTCCTTCCTTCCTTGCCCTAGACTGGGATGGACACCATAAATCTTATACAATATTTAGAGCACTAGTAATATAAAATGTGACTAGTAATGCTTTATAAATGGTAACTTGTTATAAGCTTTTTTGTTTTATATATTGCTACACTGGTACAGAATAGTTGCCCAAAATCTGCCCAGAACTAAGTGTAATACTGCATCTAAAGGTGATTTCAATAACTTCTGGGACCTCATATACTATAAAACTGAAATCATGGCCAGCTGTTGAAGGACACTGTTGCACAGTCATTTATGTCTGTATACAGCATAACAGCTAGGTGAAAACCAACCTAACCTTGAATAAATGGACCTGAGAAATGCATCCGTATGTATTAATTATATCACCATTATATCAGTGAAGAGAAATCGGCATTGCAACACAGTGTGGCCATCTGCTTTGAACAGACTGTAATTGTTTAAACTGGCAGGATTCGGTATGTGTGCAGTGACTTACCAACGCAGTCCTCTTGCTTGTTTTCGGCCTGGCATCTCAAACATGCATCTAAAATACATTTATAAACGTAAGTGATTACCATATGCTATTTCAAGATATAGTCTTAGACCAGAATAAGTAGCTTCAATCTGTTTTTACATTGTTTCAATGTCATAATACAGAAGTTGTTATGTTATCTGTATTGCCTATATCTGTAGTATACATTATTCAGTATTTAGGCAATTGTTTGCCAAGTACATATTTTGAAAAGGCTTCGTTTGGGGCATTACACGTGTATTTAAAATGTTCTACAACATAAGCACAGCTTAAAAACTTTTGCATGGTAAGTACCTTCGAGTCGAGTTCGAACTTTCGATTCAAACACATTCAGCATTATGTTCGTATTGGAACGTTCGATTGAGCATGTCTGGGAATCGTATTTGCGTTTGATCGTTCAATTCGCGTATGTGCCGTCTAGTTAGGCTGCCAAGTCTCATTCACTTTTTGTGAATTAATGTTTTCACGCGTTTCACTTTAATAGAAATTATCCAGCAGTCTGTGCCAGACAAACCACGCATCGTTAATCTAGAGATAGAGAATATCTAGCAACCAGACATAAAGAACAGAAATACAAAAGTGCTATCTTACTAGCTAGTTAGCTTGAGAAACACTTACCCATAACTTGAACCCGACAAATAGCGCACGTGTCACACTCTACGTCCCAACTCCACATGGCCACTGCATTCCACTTTTTGAGGGAGAACATCTTGTCTCCCCCTGACTTGGATCCAGACGAACTGCTGTGTGTGTGGACTAAACCTACCTCGTCCCCGTCATCCATCTCCGCCATTGCGAAAAGCGCAGATTTAAAATGGCTGAGATAGGTTAGTCTGCAGACACGCAAATCGGTCTCTCACTGGAGTTGTCGTTAAAAATTAGGTTTAGTTAATTTTCCGATTACTTAAAACCCCCCTTCAAAATGCATTTTTTAATATACACGAATGTAATTATGATCATCACGTTTATAAATAGATTTATTAAAGGGTACTTACTGATTTTTCAATTAGCTAATGGCTTTGCTTTGTAATGGTCTTTTCTGATTTTCAAGGTTAATCTCGTGTTGGATCTATATGAATATTAACAACACTTTGCTTTATTTTAATAAAAGCGGCTAAAATGCTTTATTTTAATATAACCATTGCACATCAATTTGTTTTTCGATAAAACAATAAGAAAAACAGGTGTTTGGACACAGCAAGGCACAGCAACAACAATAACGAAATATGTCATTTATACGCTATTTTAATTAGAGACTTTGTATTGTAGGATAATATATTAGGACACAATATGGTAAATGCAAAATCCCTTAACATTATGTTTTGCCTAATAGGCTAGTAGTTTCTTATTTGCTGCTGATGCAGGAATTATGGTCACCGCCAGTATTTTTGTATAGCCAGAAAAAAACACTAGATGCAAAGACGTAAAATGAATAAGCAGTTAAAAGGTGCAACATAAAATTACAGTATATGTGGGTGTACTTGAGGGTATACATGACGTCATCATCCATTCTAGATAGTGCTGAACAGTCTGAAAGCTTTGCAGAAGCGCTTGCTTACGTACGCTGATCAAGCCCATAAACGGAAATCGCGTATTTGTGCAAATGTTTTGAGTGTGAGAAAAAAACAATAGAACTTTGCATGCGCTTTCATGTTCCCGTTATAAGTAAACGGCTCGCTTTGCGCCCTTGCGCGCATTTACTAGAGTGAAGGGGAATTAATGAAGAAAGCAGAAAACAAATGTCCACTGATCACAGCACTTCTGTTCAGCAAACTTACATCCATCAACGGATGAACACCAACTCTGAGAATTACCATTTGCCGCGGTATTGCAAGAGGTGAGTGCTTGGCACTTTTTGGGGTTCATGCGCAACCCAGGCATGCAATAACTTACAAATCGTAAATTACACATATATCTCTATGGATTAAAAGGTTTGAATTAAAGTTCAATTCCGTAGCCTTAATTGCGTCATTGTTAACAGGATTAAGATACATTTTATGACCAAAATGTTTCAGAAATCGGCACAGAATGATGTTGTTTCGTAAAACTAGTGCCACAACTGGTGTGTAAATACCCCTCAGGGGCAGATAGACAGAACAGGGACTCAGGGAAAAAGTGTAAATAATTAGTATATACATTTTTACTACATAGTTTACTTTAAAGTGTGCTCTATATTAATTGTAAAAACGAAAGACGCACACTTCCCTAGCATTTCTCATTTATCTCACACTCTTTTTCTGTATGTTATAGCCTTTGCAAAGAATGTTAATGAAATAATGCAGCTGGTATCCTTGCAGTATAGTGCAGGCCTGCACGTTTTACTCAAAAGTCTAAAATGTTCTTCAATTATAAGTTTAAAGAACGGTTACATGCAGCCACTGACTGCAATAATGCAGGATTAATGATTCTAACAGTATCACTCAGACAACAATAATGTGCAACATATTAATCTGTAAAATTAGTACACTGAATGGGGTGTCTTATATTGAAAATTACATAGCAGTTCAGTTATTTAATCACATATACATATGTCAGCATGTTTCTATATGTCTGTGTGTGCAATCAAATTAATCAAATCAAATTCATAAGCAGCGTAAAGAAATTGCTGATCCAACATTTTATGTATTAATGTAACTTCATGTCTTTAAGCAGAGAGCATGAAGACCATATACTGTAACAAAGTCTGGTGTAATGACCTTACATACACACAGACCTTCACATTGTACAGACCTTCTGCATTATATTTAAAGTCTTTGTAGCAACGCAATTGCATTGTGTGATAAACAGACCAACATTCAGTTTATTGTTAGACCCTCCCAGTAGGCTGTTAATTTGTGCAGCTAGATTATTGGGTCAGGGAGTAATTTCTTCTGTCAACTGGATCAAGTAATTTAAAGATCCGAATCAAAAGAGCAAATTAGACACCACTGACTCTCTCATGAACTCCCTTAAGATAGCTGGGGTGCATCTATCTTAAGGTTTCCAGACAATAGCCAACTTACAGTCTGTTTTTCACACAAAGCTAAGAAACTGCATCAGAGGAACATAAATTACATAGTATGCTTTACAGAAGTCCTTTGAGTTCCTGTAATGAAACTCCTGGTTCAACTTACTGTAATCGGATTAAAAAGAGATACAGTACATTAAAATGTTGGCATAGAGAGCTGAGTAAATGATGATGGAATTTTTATTTTTGTGTGAACTGTTCATTTTTACATTTCAACTCTATTTACTTACCTGTAACAGTAACACATTATTCATAGTTGTATAAACCACAATCTAAGATCACTTACTAGACCACTTACTAAATCATTACTTGTGCATAAAGGCAGATCGTGATGGTTCTGAATATAATGAACAGACTGAAGTACACATTAGTTTTCATGTGAGGAGAATATTGATAAAGCATAAAAACATTTCATGCCAATGTGTGTTAATATTTAAAAAATCAGAGGCTGGTCAAGTGGGCATTTGTGTCATCACGTCAGATGGGCAGCAAATGTCAGTGAATAATTATGAGGTAGATTCAGTCATCAGATGTAACTCTCTTCGCCTCTTTGCTTTTAACAGTCTTTTGAAACCTGTGAGGATGCTTAGTTAACACCATGTGATTTTATTATCTCACAAGTGCATTGTAAAATGGTAATTACAACAGAGCTGTTTCAGACCCTCATTTGAAAAACATCCCATGATGCATCTCATCAGGTTGGTTGAAAGAAGCCCAGAGTATACAGAGCTGTAATCTAGGCAACAAACAGAAGAAGCCTTTAGGCCTCTATATACTGTTACTTTGTTTTAAACAGATGTTCTTCTCTGTTGATATAGGTGGAGCAAAGATGACATTCACAGGCATATATTGGCCAAGAGTCGGCGCATGGTTATGCGGAAACCAGCCTATATGTTTAACGCTCGGTACAACAGTTTGTCTCCAACTGAGGAGCGTTTCTTAGAAGCAGCAGAGTATGGAAATATTCCTGTCATCCGCAGAATGCTAGAGGAAATGCCAGAGCTTAATGTCAACTGTGTGGACTACATGGGCCAGAATGCATTGCAGCTTGCAGTAGCCAATGAGCACCTGGAAGTGACAGAACTGTTGCTGAAGAAAGAGAACCTGGCCCGGGTAGGCGACGCCCTGCTTTTAGCCATAAGTAAGGGCTACATTCGTATTGTCGAAGCCATTTTATGTCACCAAGCGTTTGCAGATACAACCAAACTCACCCACAGCCCCCTCCAGGCAGAAACACAAGACGACTTCTTTGCCTATGATGAGGATGGCACTAGATTTTCCCATGATATTACGCCTATCATATTAGCTTCTCACTGCCATGAATATGAGATTGTGCACATTTTGCTGAGAAGGGGTGCACGCATTGAGCGCCCACATGACTATTTCTGCAAATGTAACAGCTGTCTCTATCACCAGAGGCACGATTCTTTCAGTCATTCATGCTCCAGAATCAATGCCTACAAAGGGCTTGCTAGCCCTGCCTACCTGTCTCTATCCAGTGAAGACCCTGTGCTCACGGCTCTAGAACTTAGCAATGAACTAGCTGTACTGGCCAACGTAGAGAAAGAGTTTAAGGTAAGAATTATGGTGTGTAGGAAATTGAAATCTTGGATTTCTTTACAAAATCTCACATTGAAGAAATATGCTGATTACCACATTGCATGATTTGAATAATAATTACAAACCCCATGCATGCCAATTTATTGCTTAAAGGTGACACAGGAAGCTTGTAGCAAATGAATGCATTTAAAATATACTATGTTTTATTGAAACATATCATAAATATTTTTAAAATCATCTTGTGTAGTTCAATAAATGCTTACTGCGATGCCCCCTCCTATTCAATTAGAAATACTTTCAACTAACTTAAAGTAGCATATTATAATGTGTTAGAGCTTTTTACTTTCATCACTATTGTTATCTCTCATATTTGTTCTTTCTATAAACAAAACTTTAGCACTTAACTTAATGACTTAAGTTATGTGCCATATTGGAGCATTAGGACCCTCAGGGATATTTCAGCACCAGAACATCATTGACACATGGCAGTGGGCTTGTTTTATTTTCTAGCAATCATTAAGTTTCATTTTGGCACCTACACTCAAAGAAAATAAAACACCCTAGAAGTCACATGGCAACTCCATAGTAAAGTGTCCTACCAAGTGCTTAACCTACAGCTGTCTAGCAACTACCTACAATTACCCATAACACTAGCAACTAGCCAGTGTATTAAAGCTCATGGTAAGATACTTTGGTGACAAGTTTTACCACAGCAAACACCACTCACATTTTCTTATGAAATAATAGAATAATAAAATCTTTAAAAAATAGTTTCTATTAAGACTGATTAGCAAAAGTGCTAAAAATAAATAAATAAAAGTAAAGCAATTTATTGTAATATGTTCAAGAGTCATGATTTAGGTTTTAAACATTTTCTGCAAAGTGCATATGGAAGTGGGTGTTTAGTCCTGCCTGATAGTTGTGTGTCTATAACCTCTGACATAGAGTGGGCAGCTTAGCTTGGCACGCAGTATCATTACTGTGTAGCTTAAGGTTTTGTACATGGCTTCAATCATAAACAGATGGTATTGATTTCTGCTGTTCTTAAGAAAAATAATAGTTATAATAACTAATAATAATAACAAAACTGTACAGTACTGTTAATCTGTTTACTGTAAATCTGTACTACCATATAAATTCTGAATACTTTCTTTACATTAAAATCATAGTACAGTGTAAATGTAGTTATTGCAGTTGTACAGGCAAAATTTTATAGTATGTTTATAATTAATATTGATAATATTATAAGGTTGAAAGTTAAAGGTAAAATCTGTGACCTTTGTGACACTAGCAGAAACAACCTGAGCAGCATAAATAAGATTTTCTGTTGACTGCAGAACATTTTACTGGAGCTTACCCAAGCAAAACATACAGGGAGGGCTGTTTGGGCATTTATAGGCTGTTTATAGTGGCTATTAGGGAGTTTGTTGGCTTTTCCAAGGAGTATTGGTAGTTGCTGAAGTTACACGTCAAAATTTTGGACAGAAGAAGAAATGTTAATTACCCCCATCCTCCATTGGATATACAGTCACAATGGATTAATGGTGCAAGTTTAAGGGTGGTTATCCAGTGTGACTAAACCAGAAATATCTGGCCATTTAAACAGGGCTTTACAGGAAATTAGCTTACATATGGATTATTTACATATACTGTAGATAGTTGTCCCTGCATATTAAACTGGGTTTGGAAACTTTTTTTACACAGAACTTTTTTCAGAAATGAAAATATTTATTAGCTAAACAACAGGAGCAGTCATGGTCAGAGAGTCTAACTTGAAACCCAAAGGTCATGGGTTTGAGTAGATTCTGTTCTGTTCTTTGTGTTCTGTGTGTGAGTGTATTGAAAAAGCAAATAGTGTTTGCACATATTCCTGCCTGTATATCAGACCTATTGCCACAACATCATAATTCTCTCAGAGCCAATCAGCAGTAGGTGGTTTATGCGTCAGCAGTTAGTCAGTAGGTGTGTTTGACTTGAAGCGGTTCTGCACAGACTGATCAGTCTATTACATCAAAGTACCACAAGCAATTTGAAAGCATAGGAGCCATCTGTTCTCAAATCACTCTTGCAGTGTTTTGACATCATAGGCAGATCTGTTTGTGCAGCACTGTACAGCAACACACTTACTGCCTGTGTTGCACAACATGTTGTTATTAGTTGCACAGCATAAGCTGATTTCACAGAAGTTGCTTACTGCACCTATAAGCTGCATAACTTATTTCTCATAAACACTTTGAGGACAAATCATTGTGAACTGTAAACTTGTATACAATACATTGCTTAACAATATGAATTATCATTGTATTTGTATTGTATTTATCTGTATGTATTTTCTCAGAAGTATTCTATGTTCCGTTCACAGAACGATTATAAGAAGCTGTCTATGCAGTGTAAGGATTTTGTAGTTGGACTGCTGGACCTTTGTCGCAACACTGAGGAAGTGGAAGCCATTTTAAATGGAGACAGAGAGGCAGGCGGTCACTGCGACACCAGCGGAAGACCCAGTCTAGTGCGATTAAAACTGGCCATCAAATATGAGCTGAAAAAGGTAAACATATACACATAGTTGTATTATTATATTAGAAAGCAGATTGAAAATGCAGATGTGTTTCATACACCAAACAGGTGTTTTACACATCAAATATGTCATGTAAATGTATGTGTCATAATACTCTAATATGTACATACCGGTTTTAATGGTTCCCTCACAGTTTGTAGCACATCCAAACTGTCAACAGCAGCTCCTGTCAATCTGGTATGAGAATCTGTCTGGACTCAGGCAGCAGACCACTGCTGTGAAGTTACTGGTGGTTCTGGGGGTGGTGGTTGGACTTCCCATCTTGGCCTTACTGTATTGGATTGCACCCTCAAGCAAGGTCAGGATGCACTGACCTGCAGATATAATATAGTTTGGCCACTGAATATAATGAACAATTTAATTATGTAATAATGCAACGCTGGTCAAAGGAGAACAATGATTTTAAACCTTGTTGTTAACTGTGCCGCCTTTGAGTTATAGAAAAAACTTGTCTGCATAATTATCTTTGTGGCTCAGCTTGTAGATCATGGAGCTAGAAATGCTAAGGTCATGGGTTTGACTCCCAGAGAATGCACTTCAAAGAAATATATAGATACATTTCTTTGCATGTACAAAGTAAAGAATATAACATATATTATAGCATTAAAACCAGAGTTCACTCAATTTCAATGTTTTAAAGATCTTCTCAATTGTAGATAGGAAAGATCATACGTGGTCCTTTCCTGAAGTTTGTGGCACACGCAGCTTCCTTCACCATCTTTCTTGGGCTTCTTGTGATGAACGCTGCTGACCGCTTTGATGGGACGACACTCCTGCCAAACATGACCGTGCATGACCACCCCTCACAGTTGTTCCGCATGAAAACCACCCCATTCACCTGGATGGAAATTCTGATAATTTCCTGGGTCATAGGTCAGACATTTTTCGAATCAAATGTTTTATGAAGACCAAAGTATGACTGGTCAAATTAGAAGCTTCTTACACAAATACACAGGTCCAGGAACAACATTAAGTGTGTAGCATTTAGAAAATATGCATTCACCCTGACTTGCTCATCTACTAAGTTGCTCTAGAATAATAACTATTGCTTATTTGCTTTCATGTTGTTCCATGTTTGAGCTAGTCTTTTCCATACCACAGGAAGTTAGATAATCATGTTTTGAATGACATGAGTAATTGGTGACAGGAGATTTATTTGTGCTTGAACTTGGGTGTTGTGTCAATATTTGAAAAGATGTGTACAAACATGTACAAAGCCATAAAGCTTCACTTGGTTCT
>JBAJNP010002136.1:0-51430 GCA_036877545.1 Yasuhikotakia modesta | reverse complement strand
ATAAATATTTTTGCATACGACAGATAACGTCAAAATGGAAGTTATGCAATGGATCGTATGTCTGATAGTAACCGAGGAGCCACATTGTGTTTTTGTCAAAGCTTTAATATTAAGCAATACAGAACATTTACTTCCGAAATGTGACGTTGCCTTTTAAAAAGGCTTGAATTGTTCTTTAGAAACGTTATTGTAATGTTAAGACAACGCCACTAGAGGCACTAGAGACTACATTGAACCCAAATGCTGTATTTAAACAAAGGGGTGACCCGTTTAGCTGCTATTAAAGGCAGGATAAACATTATACATACATACATACATACATACATACATACATACATACATATGTATACATACATATATATATATATGTATGTATATATATTTGCTAAATTGCCATCCCTACCTTTAAAGCTGCAATCTGTAATGTTTTGTGATTTAAACAGTAGAGAGACAAAGGTTTGATGAATTGGTACATTAAAATGCTCTGATATCTGCTGTGTGAAACTGCCCTAACTTACCATACACACCATTAATAAAACACGTTTATTCTGTACAAACGTTATCAAATGCCACATTGTCTTGTGAAAAATATATAATTTTAACTACTACTGTGAGTTCATACTGTGCTAGGAATAAAACAGGATTGTTCTCCATGCATGGTATCAAATTCCCCATGGTGTTGTGAAAAATTATATCTGTGTTATATAAATATTATAAATATACATAACAGGCCAACACGTGTACTGTAATTCAAAATCTTTTATTCATGCTGATGATTAGACTGAAAATGTGTAATTTCTTTAAACAATCTAAAACCAAAAATCCCAAAAACGTGACATCCACAAAAAATAAAAAATGTCCCGCGAAATCACTTTTTAAGACCACGATTAAACACCCTGGCAATTGTAAAGTTTATATGGCTAAAGCAAAACAAGCAGATGTTTTTAGTTTTCCAAACAATCCACGTGTAAAACACACCGAAACATTTCACAGCTCTGTGCATTTACAACAAGAACTGTGCATTAACTCAATGGGGTCATTTCTGTTGTGTTTCACTTTTCTTTGACAACTACATTACAAGCTCCATGAACCTGAGTCAGCTGAGGACAGTCAAGTGATGCCAGAACTTTCTGTGGACCGTGACACTTGGGAATAAATGTCTCCACCAGGCTCACTGTGGCCAGGCTTGCAATATCACTGCAAAGAGAAAAAACAGGTGACAGTTAATCACAACCACCGGTTACATTAGTTAGTAATACATCAGATCGTTCCAATTTACACCAGTCTGTGAAAATTACTATAATAATAGAAATAAACAATATAGTTAATATTTCAGTATTTTACCCATAGTTAATGATTCTGCAGTCCTTCAAACCGAGTCCCTGAATGCGCAAAATCACATTCTTCAACATGCAAGACAGTGGATTCTTAAATGTGATTTTAATCAGTGCTTCTTTGCCCACCACACAGTCACATTCAGGCTAAAAAAAAACACAAGCCACATTGAGTCCAATAAACATCATACAATCGCTCATAAACTCTTAACTTTTGTATATATCATTTTTAGAACAATAATGCATTTTCTTAAACTGCACAGGATACAATTAAAATAACAGATTTCAGAGACGCATCACTAAAAAAAATAAAGAATCCGGATTAAGGAGTGTTCACACTCACTGCGATAACAAGATCTGGTGTGCACAATCTGAAGTTGAACCGTTTGGCAATCTTTTGTTTGGTCTCAGTGACGTGTCCGGTGACAGTGAGGCTCATGGAGGCGTGGTCCACAAGATGGCATTTATAATCGTCATATTTCAGGGTCCACTGCAAAGTCTTGGCTATAGAGGGAAAACAATTCTATTGAGATACCAATGCATTTTTTTAATAGTCACCAGATGTAACCTAATTATTTTAAGTAAATATTATATAAATTTACTGACTAGGAGCTATTTATGGTCTTTGATAATGTGGAATTGGATTAACAATGTATAACATTAACTATTTTGCACTATTACAAACTAAATGGCTTTCAAAGTCATGGCTTAAGAGTTATTTTGACATTTTTCTTTATTTTTTTGGTCCATATGCTGCACTGTGCATATTGTGTAATTCTTTTGTGTATTGTGTAATTCTTTTGTGTATTGTGTAATGCTTATGTGTGTTGTGTAATACAAATTTAAAGTATCGGTCGCTGTCTCACTTTCACAAGCCTTGAGCACCAAGCATGTCTGGTCCTTTTTCACTAAAGCCTTCGAAACTCCAGTGTAATAAATAGCCGTCACTTGGCTGATAAGGTTGACGGTTCGAGCGGCGTTGCATTTGTTCTTCAGAGCGATGGACAGGACAGCATCTTTGCCCACACATAGCGGCTCCTTCTGCAATGTGACCTCACAGACCACGTCCTCGGTGCATGGCAGCGGGTGCACACAGCGTTTGGACCCGTGGGCAACGGCTGTTTCCACAGCTTTGCGTTCCTCCTCTGATCCTGATGAATGGAGCGGGAAAGAGAAGGAATATTCTCAGAACATTCTTTTAAAGTTCCTTCAAAAACGTTGTTGAACTAGCGTTAGCAAAAACATTTTTAAAGTTATGTATGATTCAAAAATGTTTTACCTAATTTCTTAGTGAAACATTTTATAAATGTTACAGAATTTTAGAATTGAAAAACGTTTCTAAGCAATAATGTTAATACAACGTTCCTAGAACATTCACAGTAACAAAGGTTTTCGGAGTGGCTGTTCACCTTCTGGATGTTTGTAGAGGTGTGTGATGTCCACTCGTGTGTCTGAGCCCACAGCTTTGGTGCTGATGCAGTGACCCACTGCGTTCTTCTCAACGTGGATCACAGCAAAGGTTCCACAATCTGTCTTCTGCCAGTATATTATGTCACTGTTCACCTACAGTAAAAGAGACATTTTAATTATGAATGGATATAAAACTTCTCATTGGATCAATTATTATCAACAATAATTATTACTATTATTCACAATAACTATTATCAACGAACCCTGTATGAGAAAATGTTAAGTTACAGTAAATTTACGTACCTCAGCAAAGACGAAGGGCGTGTCATATTTCAGGAAGACCTGCCCACTGCGGACCGCAGCGACGGAGGCGGGGCCACAGCGATAGAAGCCCTGACTGGTCTCCTGAGGGGTGGAATCAACAACCTGCCAACCTCCAAAACCACGTGGCAGGTCTGGACGTGTCATCCAGGCCTCATTCCATACATGGAAGTTCCTAGACGGACATAAGACCCAGAATTAGAGAAGAATTAAAATGAAGCACTAGAGACCTAAATAAATTACATATCTGTGTGATTTAAACAGATTCTGGGAATAGAATAACAATTATAATTTTAGATGAAGAAGCAATACCAATATTAAATATAAGAGGGAGGAACGAAATTCTCATCATTCACAAAGGATGTTGAAGCTATGCTATGCTATGTAGCTACACTATTGCTGAAATTTGCTCAGAGTCTTACCAGACAGAGTCACGGTTCATATTTTTAATTGGTTCAAAGTTCTCATCAAAATAAACATCAGTTGTCAAGGAAACATCAGTGTCATGAGCAGAGCAGAAGTTTGTAACAGGACGTGCAGGAATCCCCAAACATCTCAACACTGAAAGACAACACATACGTTCATTAAATATACCAATGACCCACGATACTTTCTTCAAAGTTTCTACTTGTTCAT
The DNA here is from genome assembly GCA_036877545.1 of Yasuhikotakia modesta. NCBI lineage: Eukaryota > Metazoa > Chordata > Actinopteri > Cypriniformes > Botiidae > Yasuhikotakia > Yasuhikotakia modesta. The sequence continues at coordinate 47,729 of JBAJNP010002136.1, read as the reverse complement.
TTTGGATGAACTCTTACAGGTGCTGGTGACTCCAGCGAAGGCCACACTCTGTCCGTATTTAACAGGTTTTCCTACAGTTTTGTGGTACTGATTTAGGATCTCAGTGCTACCACACCAGGCTGTGGGAGAAGTTCCACTTTCATAGCAACTTGACCAGTTACCCATCAACACCCCACAGTCGTTGTCAGCATTTACCTGTTGGGTTAAATGAATCAATCAATCAATCGTTCAGGTTAAATAAACAGACCCTCAGTTTAATCCTAAGGGGTCAGTGTGTCAGTTAAAACAATGAAGACTCACCATAGCAGATGCCACCCTGGCCACATTAATGGGGTCTCCCCACCCTGAACAAGGGGAACTGCTTTTCTCCAACACAAACAGACAAGCATCCAAGATTCCCTCATTAAACTAAAAAACAGATTCAGGAAACATTTTTAGGAACAAACACATATATGCATCTACACATATATCATTTTTCGAAACTATGGTTGACAGTTTGGCTTACTTGACCGAAGTTCCACGTTCTGGAACTAATTTGATGTTTAGTTCCATAGAAGATGCTGCCTGTGTCGCTCAGCACATACTCATTTCTCTGTGCCTCATCGTCCAGGTACACAGAGTCACCTAGTACAACAAACACGCTTCATTCAGGTGTGAATTAAAACTCAAGAAGGATATATCAAATTGATTTATTCGTATTTACCTTAAACATGCACCAAAACCTGTAACGTTATATAATAATCGTACATACCTTTGCACCAAGGGTTGAACAGGACATAAATGTCATTGCAAGGGTTATACGCTGAAGATGCCCGGCCTCTCGGACCCCGTGTGACTACAGTGAGTCTGTATCGCCCAACAAGTGCGGTTGGTAGCGAGTTAACGCACAGTTTAATACGATTCTTTGACTGCTGGACAATCTTTGCCTCCCATTGAGGTTTCTTGAATTCTTCCACCAAAGGAACAATCACCAGAGTGCCGTTGCATAGTGAGGGAACGTCACCTATGAACAAAAAACACAAAACGATTAACTTTCTGTTGGTTCAGCCCCTTAAATACATCAGGAGTTGATAGACAGTGTTCGTTTGAGAGTGTAGAACAGTAGAACTAACCAAGTCTCAGTTCAAGCAGAAGCTGGTCAGTTTGTGAATCAAAAAACCTTGAGAGCTCAACCCACATGTGGAAACTCTGTCCTCTACGGATGATAAGATGGTCGCTATGGTAACTATTTGTGTGATGTTCCAAGCGGTTCTGCTCTTTCCTCGTTTTGATGAGATCAATACAACGTACCTGAAGTACCACATCTGAGGAGAACGTTCACAAAAAGAAAACCAATGAATAGTGTATATATATAACATTTCTTGTAATGCCATGCAGCTGAAAGATATACAGCTCTTACCAGGCTCCGGGCATCTTGGTTTCTCCGTGCCTTCAATGATCACATTTTCCATTTGATCCTGAGATGACTTGGGGCCTTTATCACAAACCGGCTTGACACATGGCTTATGGTCGCAGCTTGGCTTGGTGCATGGAGTCTGCACACAAACCGGCTTGGTGTGTGGCCCTTGCTCACAAACCGGCTTGACGCATGGCTTATGGTCGCAGCTTGGCTTGGTGCATGGAGTCTGCACACAAACCGGCTTGGTTTGTGGCCCTTTCTCACAAGCCGGCTTGACACATGGCTTGTGGTCGCAACCCGGCTTGGCGCATGGTGCCTGCACACAAACCGGCTTGATGTGCGGCCCTTGCTCACAAATTGGCTTGACACATGGCCCTTTCCTTTCCTCAGGTTTCAAGCATGGAAAACGACCGACACGACAGGTTTGCTTCTGTGACCTATTAAAAAGAGAAGTAGATTGTGAAAACGTTCTGGGCTCGTTTCAGCAGCAACAGTTTCCTCTAAAACGTCTTATTGCAGCTGTGTTGTTATTCATAAAAAATATAACAACATACTTCACCGTCTGCTTGCAATGTATTATTGAAACTATTCAATTTGCAACTGTGACTTTATTTTACATATTTAAGTAGAATTCAATATTTAAAAAAATAGTTTCTAGATCATTCTAAAAATAAAAATGACTGACAAATGACCAATAAATAAAGCTTTTACACAGAATTACTTACATGTTTCTAGTTGTCGCTTCTGAACAAGTTTGAAGAAGATCTTGCCACTGTTGGACGACAGAAACTACTACAGAATTTTCAGAGCAGGTTTACAGTAAGTCTGGATCAAGCCCTTTGTTTACTGTAACAACTCGCACTGCTGCAGCCTGATATATATATTCACTCCTACAAACCGCAAAATATTTCCTTGCCCTTTATGAAAGGGAGGGAATAGTTTAAGGTGAGCCACACCATTAACGTAATAATACAAATTACAAAACATTTTGATATAATTGCTGAACTGACAGGTGAAGTTACAACAGAGCAATTTCAGGACGTTTGCACATTTAATTATAAAATCTAATATAGTTATAATGCAGTGGAATATATTATAAGTATAATATAGTTGCAATATAAAGGAGGTTTAAAATATTACAAACATTTTCATTATTCTTATTATGCCATATATGTATATTTAGCCTGATATATAATAGGAAAAAGCTATTTTGTGAGTTGGAGGTTTGTATGAATTCGTACATTGCGAGTTGTATAGAAACCATGTTTTTTTAAGAAAAAAGCAAGCATGAAAATGCTCTCCCAACCCCAGCCCTGCATCTAACCCTTTCTTGGGAAAAAATAACAATTGTACAAACTGATACAAATTAGCCATCAAATAAATTAGTAAATAGTTACAAATTGCCTTTATATTGTGTTGGTCTAGGTTGTGGTCTGATAGTACCTAACATGATACTATCAGATCAGAACGAGGATGTGGAGAAGACAGTTGTGCAAACGCCATTTACTCAGAATTTATTCTTTGTTTTCTGGTCTCAGACACGCATGCCAGGAAAACTCACACCCAAAGTAATTGTTTAGAAGCAGAATACACACCAAAGGGGTGTAAACTGTTTTGTTTAATTGTTTTCGTCTCACATTTGTAAATTGTAGGTGAGAAAAAACTCTTTGATGAAGCAATTTATCTCAATTATCATGAAAACACTATGATCATCGAACACAACAAACAAGTAAGTTTTCAGTTATTGCTTCAGGGTGAAGGTGGTTTCACATTATAGCTGACCAGCTATTGCCTGTCTGAATTTGACTTATTTTTTATCTTTTGTTTCCTGATTTGTGCGATTTACTAAAACACGTGCTAAACCACAAATTGACTGAACCAAAGCTGTTGCTACTTTGGAAACTTAAGTCACCATTTTTCTCACAAACCCCTAAAAACCTGCAACAAAACCATGAAAATTGAAAATATTTGTTCATTTTGTTTGTTGAAAACAGTGGCTGCAGTAACACGTCTCAGAATATTTCACATATGAATCTTTAATCCCCACTGGTCATTAAAAAGCCCTGAGACATGCGTTTATTTCTCCACTGTCATCCAAACTGCGCAGCAAAATGACAAAAAATGCAATCTAATATGTCACTTATATCTCTAGTCATAAACAAATGCAACCATTCAACATTCTAGCTCTCTGTTTAAGATAACATCCTGCCCAAAGGTAAATAGATTTTGCAGAGACATCTGCAACATCACATCAGTGAGATTCATTGATGCAACAGGCCGAGAGATTTGCCTTCTGGGTAATTTTACCAACTCCAAACTCAGACAAAGCTATGCTATAAAGTTTACAGACTATAAACACCTTAAAGCCTAAAAATTATATCAAAATGGATTCATGGCACCTTCGTATCACCTGAAACAGAGTCATCAGAAACAAACCGATGCCATTTGCTTTATATGCTGTTATATCTGTATTTGTGCTTTTCCTGAACTCATTTTATAATAAGTGTAAATCTATTGCTTTTGTATTGTATTGCCTTGCTATTGTATGTTTTTTATACGTTGTACTTGTAACTTTAATGAAACATGCCTTTACCTCAGCAGGAACGTTGAGTCCCAACTAATGATTCACTCTGGAATACAATAACTGTAATTAAGTCAGTATGGTATCTCACAGAAGAACAAATCTTTATTAACAGAGACACGCCAAATTCTTTCACCTGGTACAATAAATTATAGTTTGTTACACGCAGCAGTTATGACACTGTTGTGTTATGATTAATGCTTATTATATTGACCTGCTTATCAGCTGTAGGTCTTTCACACATTACAGTAACGGCCATGTCTCACTATAGTACAGGACATACTGTATTTTATTATTGTGTATTTTATATTATTAATTGTCATATTCATAACTGATGGCTTAATGTAATGTAATGAAAATGGATTTATATAGCAATAGAGTTATTTTCAAATTTCTGCATACTAGCTTCTAAGCAAGAACTGTTTAAGTGTCTGGTAAAGTTTACAAACAGGTAGATAAGTGATTTCACACCTGAGATATTTGTAATGAAATCATACATCTATTAAACTCATGGCTTCATTTGAAAGGCTGGAATTAAAGTGCTTTTGCGCCCTGTAAGGTGCAGTTGTAACATCCACCAGCAGGGGCTAACAGAGTCGTGGTAATGCCTTAACACCTTGGTTGAGATGTTGTTATTTCTGCAGGCTCGTTTTGTTTTAACTGTAGAGGTTAAAAAATCATTCCAACAGATGGCAGGTGCGTGACATTGTCTGATTCTTCTTACAACCTGTAACACAAGTGACAAACAAATGACTGATATACAGAACAAGAGAATTTTTTTAAAAACCAAGACACAAAAGCATGTTCCACAAAACTGACTTTACAGAACAAACCTCCTGAGAATAATATGTATTTAAAGTGAACAAAAAAAGTGTGACAATCTCGAACCACAACCCAACTAACAGGAAACGTTTTAAGAATGTTGGCTGACTAACATGTTAAAGAACATTCGGTTCCTTGAACATACAAAATAACATTTTGGTTTCTTAATGGAAACGTTAGAGAAACATTCTTACAACCTAATATTGTTGGCTGGGAATCTCCCCTGGTGTAAACCACGTCTGCAAGGTGTTTATGTGTGTCTGTGTTTAGAGGCAGAGAGCGTGTGTGTGTGTGTGTGTGTGTGTGTGTATTGTACATGGCAGAGGTATAGAATGCATATGTGTGTGTATATATGTGTAAGTGTTGTGAAACCAGCCACAATCAGGAAACAGAATATGATGACAACATGCAATTTCAGCAAAACTGTTAAAGCCATTTTACTTCCTCTCCACACCGCTGTGAGCAACCACCTTCCTGGTTGGGAGGTCCATCGATATTTCAGAATACAAGAACGACAATTTTAGAGAAAATTAGAGCACCCCACTTAGTGAACTAGAATGCAGACTACTTAGTCAAGACCTGCATACTGACAGTTTTGCAATTACACAGCGGTTGTGTGAAGACAAATGCAGTAAACATGTTACTCAAGATAGCTTTGTACACTATAGTATCTTAATAAACCTAACAAGGGTTTGTGAACTCTGGTACTCTGGAACTCTAGGTTAATGCAATAGGTTTTGAATTACCAACACCAACAAAAGTCAGATTCAAAATGAATCCTTAAAAACACACTCCTAAGGTTTCCACTTTTTACAGTTTATATAATAATATACAAATTTGCTGATGGAGTCAATAATAATTGCTCAAGACATATTTTGAAACCGTTCCTCATAAGATACACTTATTATGCTGGAACGGTCCAGCAAGAGGAACACAAACTTCCTCATGAAATAGAGACTAAGGTCAAAGCAGAGGTCAAAGTAACACTATTAACCTCCTGTACCCACCAAACCCTGACAACAGGTTTAATTTATGATCTCTAAAGCACTAGTGTATAAAATAAAATTTGCTTTTCACGTTGTAATGTCACACCTCTTAATTTCCTTTGCGACATTTACACCCACAAACACACACAAACAAGCAAACACTCAGGCACACACACACACAAGCGCGCGAGCTGCCACTACAACCACAAACCGATCATAATGAATGTTTACTTTGAGGTTAGATTTCAGCTACCCAGAAGTAGAAACAAACTATTCTGAGACATTTAAAGAAGTCAGACAATATACATTTACAATATACAATTGTTAGGGTGTAAGTTAGGAACAGTCAATAGCAATTATTATTAGCAGAATTAAAAAGGCTATGTTACGTTCTCATTTAGATTTGGCAAATGTGTGGTTAGAGAGCAAGATAAAGAAAGTGTGAGAAAAGAGTGAGAAAGTGAGTAAGTGTAAGTGTGTGTGTGTGTGTGTGTGTGTGTGTGTGCGTGTGAGAGAGAGAGAGAGAGAGAGAGAGAGAGAGAGACTCATCTTATTGCACAGGTCAAAAGTCAATCTCTGTTTAACTTCAACAATGTCTATCTGACTGGAGAGAGAGACAGTTGGAGAGACAGACAGGTTCTTAGATGCACTATTTCTGTGATGCATATTAGCACATATAACACCAAGGATTGACAGCTTTAAACTTTAAAACTGTTAGACTTTAAAACCTGTTTTAAAACTGTTTACTGCACATGCTAACAGCTAATGGGTAATTCAATGCTTTCTGAAAATGCTAACAGCTAGTTTACACTTTTGATCACAGTTTGGAATGTGTTTTGTGTTATGTGCAATAGTAAATGCATCTGTGATAATAACTGCACAAATGCACATTTTTCCACAGATTGCTTACCTGAATCTGCAGACACACAATGAAGTTTGGATCACAGTTCTTCCAGGTCAAAGTTTAACTTTCCCCCCCAATTATCACGAAAGGAAAATACAGTGTTTTAAAAACATTTATCATTTTAAACCATGAACATAATAAAATGTTATTAAATGTTGTTAAATGTATGTTAAAATGTTGAAATCTTTAAATTTGTGTTTCTTAATGTTTTGCAAAATTGCACCATCTTAGTGTTTTGCAGTTTTGACATTATCACAGTTTTAGATGTAGAGTTTATTTTGTGTTTAATGCACTTATAGTAAACGCATGCTGTTTAAATGGTCACCCTAAACAGCCTTTCCCCCTCACAGTCTCTGTTAAATACACTCACACATTCAGACTGTCGTTGTGTTGGTGGTAATCTAGAATAATCCTTCTTTATTGGCTGTTACTGTGTGACGCAGGTTCACTCCCCCTGATAGATTCTGTGTGACATATAGCCTGACCTGACATGGCGGAGAGTCAATTATACACACACAGGTGCACACACACACACACACACACACACACACACACACACACACACACACACACACACACACAGACTAACTATCCAGTCTTTCTCAACCTCACACACATCTGCGTAGCTACGCAAACCGAGACTTCCCTTAAGGTAGCTAATTGCAATTACTACAGATTAACCCCAACCCAGACCTTAAAGGTGGGATTGGCCATTTTGAAGATGCTAGCGATAGCAACCTAGCTTTGAAAGCGTAAAATCACTCTGATTTCCAAAGCCCCGCCTCCTCCAAAACAGAAGAATTTGGTGGATTCTTGAGTTATGCAAGTACATCTGACAGACAATAACAACATCCTATCATTGCATCCGGACCAAATGCAATGATTGGATGAACATTTTTTACATTTTGTCATCGAAGGACTTTAATTTGCTTTAAATAAAATGTTGACTTTATTTGTTTTAAGGTGCTGCAGAGATCTTATCTGTATGTACTTGCCTGTCTTAAAGTGAAGCTCAACACGTCCCATCTCTCTCTCCCTCTCTCTCTTTCTCTCTCTCTCTCTAGAGGGCAGCATTGAGATTCACTTTCATCTGCAAAATAAATAAATAAAACATAAAGCTTGTTAGAAACTTTTTAATTGATTGATACAGTGCATCTCATTAAAGTTTTGTAACATACAAGACTCTGTTGCATACGAAAATAAATATATTTATATATAGATAGATGTAAAATAAATAAAAAAGAGTATGTTTATAGTATATATTGTGCAAAGGAAAAGACAAAACAAATGAAATGCAAAAAAATGACAAGAAGGTACTTTTATACATATACTTTACTCAAGTTGGTTTTAACTCTGGATGTGACGGTGTAGCAAATAACTGTGGATGATGAGCGCGGGCTCGGATTGGTCTGTTCACCCGTCACTCAAGTTCATCGTCACTCTTTAATTTACGGGTTAATCTTCGTTCATCTTCACTGTGTGAAGCCGAGATGACACGAGCGACCAGCAGTTTGCACGGAACGACAGCTCACGATGTGATGACACGGGTAGGTACTGCATCATTGTTTCATTCGTATATACGAAACGCTTTGCGTGCATGCAACAGTATAAATACGCTGCGCATTTCAATGCACAACGCTAATAAAACTTGTAACTTCTCATTTATTAATGTTACTGTAAGTGTCACTTTGGTTAAGAAGACTTACGGTGTCTTTGGCTGCCTGCCTGTCATATTCTTCTTTTAAAAGCCTTTTAAAACGAGCAGAAAAACACCATGCAGGATACATACGATGAACTCCCCCCGAGAACCGTGAGAACCCGCGTCCACCGCCCAACCAGCGAACTTCAGCGCTTTGCGCACACGGGACATCTGGCGAGCGTTTACGCACAGAGGTGAGACGCTGTGCAGACGCGCAAACGCGCATATAAACTCCAAATTGGTGCAAACATTACACGGTTATTTAATTAAACTGTGTTGTTTTGACATCTGATGTTACCACAGGGTTGGATGCAAGTTCCTCATCTCATGTGACATGGCAAAAGTGATCTAAGATTGTAGACCGGAGTCCAGCACGTATATCAAACCCATCTCTGCTCAGTAACCATGGATGACAATTTGAATAACAGTAACTGCACAAACCTGAGCGTGCTGAACTGGGAGCAGGTGAGACGCCTGGACGCCATTCTCACCGAATGCATTCCCATTCACGGCAAGTGGAACTTTCCCACTTTGGAAGTGAAACCGAGGGATATCGTAAAGGTGGTGAGATGTCGCATGGAAGAGCGCAAGATCCACGTTCGGGAAGTGCGACTGAACGGTTCCGCCGCCAGCCACGTCCTCCATGAGGACAGCGGTTTGGGCTACAAGGACCTGGACCTGATATTTTGCGCGGAGCTGAAAGGAGAGGAAGAGTTTCAGACCGTCAAAGACATCGTTCTTGATTCCCTTCTGGATTTTTTGCCCGAAGGCGTAAATAAAGAGAAAATAACGCCGCTTACGTTAAAGGTACGTTCATTTCATGGGGTATAGTGTTGTCACTTAACATCGATTACTTTAATTCACCTGGTAAGGACCATCTGGACTTTACCTGTAGAATTTACCTGTAAGGACCTATAAGGACCTATAATAATTCATATACAATAATTCATATGCTGGATGCATGTTTAGATACCAGAGCTGCACCCTGTTATTCGACATGGACCATAGTATGCATTAGATTTAAGCTGCAATAATTTAAGGGCACAGGTAGTAAAAACGTTACTTTCTGTTGCATAGAGGTTTTCTTCCCTCCTACACGAAGTATGCAAAAGTATGCACCGTTTCCCATGTGTGCAAATGAGGCAGATAGCCTTCAGAACTACACCTTTAGCTCTAGTATGTAAATGCAAAGTGACTTTTCTCTCATTAAATTACTTGCCAATATTCCATAGCTGTGAGAACTTAATTTTTGCAGGAATGTTTTTCAGAAGTACAGCGGATCACATTTCTCAACTTTCTCCTCCAAACATTTCTTTTTATCTTTCCTCAGGAGGCGTACGTACAGAAGATGGTGAAAGTCTGCAATGACTCAGATCGCTGGAGTTTAATCTCCCTATCTAACAACAGAGGGAAGAACGTTGAGCTGAAGTTTGTTGATTCCCTGCGGCGTCAGTTCGAGTTCAGCGTGGACTCCTTCCAGATCCGGCTGGACTCTCTCCTGCTTTTTTACGAGTGTTCTGAGAACCCCATGGCCGAGACGTTTCACCCCTCCATTGTGGGAGAGAGCGTTTACGGCGACTTTGGAATCGCCCTGGATCACCTGCAAAGGAAGTTAATTTGTACGCGGAATCCTGAGGAGATCCGAGGCGGAGGATTGCTGAAGTACTGCCACCTGCTGGTGCGAGGTTTCCGCGCAGCTTCTGAAAGTGAGATGAAGCTATTGGAACGCTACATGTGCTCTCGATTCTTCATCGACTTCTCTGACGTGGTGGAACAAAGACGCAAACTGGAGTCCTACCTACAGAACCATTTTGTGGGCCTGGAGGACCGTAAATATGAGTATCTGACCACGTTGCACAACGTCGTCAATGAAAGTACGGTGTGCTTGATGGGCCATGAAAGACGACAGACTCTGAGCCTCATCACCATGTTAGCGGTACGTGTGCTAGCAGAACAGAACGTCATTCCCAACGTTGCAAACGTCACCTGCTATTACCAGCCTGCACCATATGTTGCTGATGGCAACTTTAGCAATTACTACATTGCTCAAGTGCAGCCCGTCTACGCCTGCCAGCCCACCTCCACCTTCTTGCCATGGTTGCCCTGCAACTAATTGGACAGATGGTTTTAAAAAGGACAGCAAAAATGGCCAATGAGAGCATTGCTTTTTGCTGAAGAAGGCAATTTCTGAAGAAGTGTACTAGAGTGAAGAAAAACCAAAGAGATTCCTGATTGGCCGTTGCCAGCTTGTTGTGAGGGAAGTTACCCAATGAGAGATCAGAAATAGGAAGGGAGAGTGAGGTAATCTGGACTGGTTCCAACCGGTAGCATCTTCTATGTAGGCTTTGTATGGCTGTACGCCTGGCCTACAGTACAGAAGCACAACACTGGCTCAGACCAAACAGCATAAAACACAGGCTGTAGATTCCTAACAGTTACACAAGGACACAACAGAGGCTGTTTTTGTGCATGTACAGTATGTGTGTGATTGACATACTTGAAGACTCAAAGAGATTAAACCTGCAACTTTTGTTGAAATGGCAGATAAATTAAACAACAAAGACACATTCAATCTTATTATTCATGTTGTCACACAAAATGGATGCTGTTATATATTTGAACAGATCTACCATTATCTAAAAAACTGTTTTAATCAAGTGCCTTAAACCTACAAATGTGTAGTTATTAATCTTGGGTGTCGGTAGCGCAGTTTTGTCTGTAGTGAGTGTACAGTACGACTGTAACTGTATGTTTGATTTTAACAGTGTACAACACCCAATGAGTGACATCTGAAACAATGGCCACTTGATGATGAAAGATTACTGTGTGTTTCAGATAATACTGTACTTTCATCTTTTTTCTTATTATGTATAAAATTGGTGCAAAAAAATAAGGGGCTTGTGTGAAGAATTAATTATTTCCTATCCCAGTCACAGTCAGTATTTGTATGTATATCTGTGTACAAGACTGTATTGCATGTATACATTTTCACAGCTTGTCGTCTTATCTGAACTGACCTCAATGTAATGTTGGCTCAGCGCTGGCTTAGCTCAGATTAAAATATCCAGGACAAATGCTGTTACACCTGAAGAAGAGAAGTAACAGCCCAGGGCTGAGCAGGAAGAGATTTAACAAACCTTGTTTAAGTCCAAATTGTTGGCGTTACATCCAGGTAACTTGGCGTCTTTCTAATGGCCCAATTATCACAGTCACCAAATCCAGTGATTTTACCTTTGACACGATTGATCTTCCAACTTGGGAGATTCGGATCAGCACACACTGAAAACCTGAAGCACATATCAAGAAAGGAGATGAAACATTTACACTCATGCATCTGGCAAACACTTTTATCCAAGGCAACTTACAGTACATCTGAGCTGCACATTTGATCAATCTGTGTGTTTCCTGGGACTCAAACCTATAAACCTTTGCACTGCCTACCGATGCTCTACCAGTTGAGCTACAGGAACATCAAAGGCCTGCCAAAGATGTTATATATTCACCATATTTGTAGGAGCATCTGTATGGTGTTGGAATTCTATGAAAGATGCCCCACATTGTTTGTATTATTTTACCATAAGGTCTGAATCTGAGATCTTAAATGTATGTTGTAAGCATCAGAGATTCTAAGAGACCATCTAGACTCCAGTTGATCATAACAAGATGGACATTTTCCTACTATTTCCTCACTCACATGTAATCATATCTCTTATTTTTCTACTGATTCCTCTATTTTTGTATATTGTGATGTTTGTGCTAAGTTCATGGTTACTGTAGCATCTTTGTACCAATGCTGTGAAGAGTAACTTGTGTTTAATGAGTCAACCAAGCATTAGCGCAGAAAATTCACAACAAGCTTAAATTTGAGGCTGCATGCTCACACGTGTGAATGTTTTCCAGTCAGTTTGTGTTTATCTTCTAAATTAAACGTGTGAATTGGAATGTGGGATTCTGAACTCAAAACTCTGATGCACCATGTATTGCAAACGCGAATGACTTAAATGGAAATTAAATGGTGATTTAAAAACTGCTCAGTCATGTTGTTTTGTTTGCACACGCTCTGAACACTAGTGACTATTTCACTTGGTTTATGCTTCCTGTTGTGTGGTTTTAACCTAACTAGTTGCTGCTAAACTCAGGAAGTACGACATTGATAGAGTTTTCATGAGCCTAGTGATTTTTTCCCTGTGGAACAAACTAAACTAATTTAACCAGCAAGATTATTAACCATAAACTCTTAAACATAAAAACTCTATGTCTATCTAAAACTATCATAACTATCTTTACCAGCTACATCAGTCTTAATGCTGTTCTCCTGTAGGGGTTGTGTTGACAGCTGACTTTAATCACACATAACACACAATCTGCAAAACAAACTTAGTATCATGTGTCATTGTTATTTTTTTTAACAAACCATGCATGCAACTTAGTAAAATCTTATCTGTTAAAGTCTTATGTGTAAAAGAAACCCATGCAAACATTCATAATTCACAAGCAGATAGGTTTAGGCTTTTTACAACTTAAAGTCTATAAAGACTTTAAAAACACATCTATAAAGATTATGGTATTTTTGGTAAGAGTTGGTGCATCTGTCAGCTATAATACGGCAGCACTGTGGTACCGTGTCTTTCTGTTGAGATCATTCACATTCCCTGTTAGGAAACTTCAGTTATGTCACTCCAGAGTTCCTCCTGGTGATGTGAGCACATCCAGGAAAATGTCTCTGAGGAAAATTCAGTTCTTGAGGGAATTCCCTGGTGGCTGTTTTTTTTTAACCTAGTTCCTGTAACGTTTAGAACTGAGTTCTTCCCTGTGTAAAGGCTCTATGATATGCAGATAGTTTTCTGAAGATATTATTTGTTATGCTGTTTGAAATTCTCTTCACATCCTGATAGCAACATAAGCAGAGTGGTATAAATATATTTACACATCTTCTAAAACGTTCATCCAATCATTGCATTCGGTCTGAATGCAACTGTTGGCTAAACAACACACAATCCAAATTGTGTCTAATGGACTGTGATTTGCAAATAAATGACTTGCCTAATGCCTAAAATATCTTGCTGTCCTTTCAATAAATTAACAACATTTATCTATCTGCAAGTTTTAAAGCTTGTTAAAAGACAGGAAGTAATTGTGTTACAGTATGACCTCATTATATGCAAATTAATATTTCTTGGCTTGTTGGAAGGCAAAATTTTGTGCTTTAATTTGTTGCCCTTCCCCTTGACCTCCCTTAAACTTCCTGATGCACTTCCTGTTAAAGCAAAAACTAAATAGACTCCCCCCCAAACGACTGAAGACGAGTCATTTGTCAAACAAATGTTCTTTACTGTGGGTAATTCTGCAATTATTAACTTTTGCTTAAAAATAAACACAGTTAATAAGCAAGGACATGACAGATTAGCATTACACACAATCTCATTTCTCTGAGAGCTTTCCTGTAGCTCAACCGGTCGTGGGTTCAATCCCATGTAAATGTAAGAACGGATAAAAAATGCATATAAATGAATGAATTCACGGTTAGTTGAATAAAAATAAATTCTGCCATCAATGTGCAATGTCACGTTTTGAACAGAGATGGCAGTAGAGAGACAACAGTTATGGATTGCAGCTTTAGCAACATTTCTGTGAAATCACACATATTTATACTCTGTGCTAACTGTCAAAATGCATAAATAATCCTATTACATAAAATATCTTGGCTTGACTATCTGTAGATAAGAGCTAACCTAGTTAACCCTCACTATAGGAGCTTTAACGGTTTAGCATCCACAATTTGGCGTACATGCATTATCTTGTCCTCGGAGGCCGAAATTGGGTCTGAGATCGTGTTAACACAGAGGCCCGGGCAGGGCTAACATTATCCTCCGGTTAAGCGTCACTTTGAATATACTAAATTTAGCACTTCATGAGAGGGATATTGACCCATCTCTCTAATCTAATTAACTGCTTATTAGCCAGGCGCTTAAGCGTCTAGGGTAGTTTCAGCGCTTGGGTTTATGAGTATTGGACTGTAACACGTTACACACTTGAATAAGAGATTCCTCTACTGTCACCTTATTAGATTGTTGGAAATACAAACAGAGACAAGAGATAAATTATGTGGGAGAAGAAAGAGCTCTTGAGTTCTCACTTGTTTCTCACGGTTTCATACAAAGCAAGCAAAAGCTTGCACTGCTAAGCTGCACGGTTTCCCTACCTACCTAGCCTCAAGTTAACCACGTGACATGCTAATTCATCTGACTATTTATCCATTCATTTGTATGCTGTTCCTTTTGCTATGCGATTTTTACCCTCAAGTCTATAAACTGGGTCTTTATATTCTTTTTGGAGGGTATTGAAACCAACAGGGCTGTTCGTGTTCATGCTGCAGCGCCTCCTTGTGACAAAAATGATGTACCGCATCCTGAATGAGCCATGGAAAAACTAGCACAGCTTCTTCACAATACTGCAGCTCAAACAGATGAATAGATTTAAATCAGATCCTTCTGTTAGGTTTACAAGGCCCAATGAGTAATAGTGAGAGACTTTGCAATGGCAAAACTGGTGCATGTTGAACAGAAAAGAGCCGTGTGGTTTGTCTCATGGTTCAATAGAAATTTTAAAATACTTTTCAGTCTAGAATTGTTTACAGGTTAAGTCCACATGTGCTAAAGTAAGTTTAATGTGAAAGATAATCTAGAAAGACTATTTGCCACATTTTAAATGATCTGGTTTGTTTAACAACATTCATAACAATATTTTTGTCTTTGCATTTGTCCAATTGGTTATTTGTTATATTGCACAGTATTGCATTTAACTATATATGGCACTTTGAATAAGTCATGTTTTCAGAAACACAATCTGTCAGTGATGTAAAGCATACAAACAAAAAATGCTGCTATTGTTTTTCTGACAGTGAATGTTTTTTGGCCCCACTGTCTAACAAAGCAATTGTTTGGATCTGTCTGTGTGAGACAGTGACCTCTGACCCTTTATGAATCTTGTGGGTTGGATTTTCGTCAAGCCAAAGTAGAATCGTCCAGACTTTTAGTCTGGATGTGTGAGAGAGAGAGAATTCACAGAATCATAAAATGTTAGAGCCAGAAATGATAATGCAATGCATTTAAAACTCCAGATACTTTTGCTGTCACTCAAACACCCCGTCCAAAAATCTTCATGACAGTTAAGTAAATATTATAAATCTTAGAATTCTCTTTTCTCATATCTTAGTTTCCAAAGCTAATTTTACGGTAACTGTAGCATTAGATAGTCTTACAATATATCCAAACAAATGGACAGTTTAAGCAAAACATTTCAAAAGTGCACTGATGTTTCTGCTGACTAAAAAATTTACAGAGTGCTGAAGGGAGAGAGAAAGAGAGAGAGAGAGAGAGAGAGAGAGAGAGACATTCTGCTAGACTGGGGCTATAATTGTATAATCATAAAAACACACTACTCTGTATATACTGCAGTACACACAGTTAGTATCCCACAATGCATTTTATCTGACTTCTATTTCCACTTTTACATATGAACTGGAAGTAATGACAGCTGCTCTTTTCTAATTCATCATTTAATCCGAATTTATAACCACATCTCTAAACAAAACTGAAACAAAACAATTCAATTATTTTTACAATATAACTAGATGATAAAACAGTCACATGACCATCCCATTAGGTCTATCTGTTTTTGCAAAATGAATAGTTTTTCATTTTAAAATTCACTTATGCAAACAATTTTTTTTGGAATTAAAGACTAAAATAACATTTACGCTCCGGTATTTCCTGAGCAAAATTCCTGAACTACTGCCGATTCTTAATCGTAAATTCTCTGTAAGTCTGTAAGTTCTCCACAAACCCTAGCATGAGGAATATACAGTATGACGGCGTATAATGCGCTACACAGTTACCTTCAGTAAGTACACAATGTGGCACGAATTTCAGATGAAAATATTATAGTAATTGGCCAGACTCTGGTTTAGGAATAAGAAGGCTTTTCCTCACCATCTATAAATCTGCTGATAAACGGAACAAGCAGAGAGCAAATCTGGCAAAAACCACGGCTCCTCCACACGCAGCCATACTCTGTCTGAGAATGCCATTATAATCCACACAGCCAGACTCCAGTCATGCACTCAGGCAATCAACCTTATATAATCTACAACATACAGGGTGTTTTATACATTTATCATTTCAATGTACAGCAGTCCCATAATAAAGTTCTTGGTCTAACTGCGTAAGAATAAAATATATAATATATACTTGTGGTCAGTGAGCCTGGAAACATGGGTATGTTCATTTACAGTAATCACAAAAACAGCTCAGAAACGTAATTGTCTGTTCTATAAAAATGCTTCAGTATTATTTGTTTGCTGGGGAGACTTTAATTTGATCAAATGACATTTGCACATTTTGAAATGTTTATTAAAGGTGGGAGGATAGTTCATAAAGGCTTGCAGCAGAAATCTTTAAAAGCACACGTCTTCAAAGCGACGCCTCCTTCAGTCGTGCACAGAGGTCTGCAACGGACAAGTGCGATATCCTATCATTGGATTCTGACTGAATGTAATGATTGGATGAAAATTTTAAAGTCTTATGTCTGTCAGAATGTTAAGAGACTTTCAACCAGCACAACAAAAAATGTCTTTACAAAATATTGCGCTGCCTTTAAGGTGTCCAAACACTTTTGGGGGCAACA
The DNA here is from genome assembly GCA_036877545.1 of Yasuhikotakia modesta. Classification (NCBI taxonomy): domain Eukaryota; kingdom Metazoa; phylum Chordata; class Actinopteri; order Cypriniformes; family Botiidae; genus Yasuhikotakia; species Yasuhikotakia modesta. The sequence continues at coordinate 30,653 of JBAJNP010002136.1, read as the reverse complement.
AAAGTTTGTTAGCATAATTGCTCCATCTCCTTGAAGCTGCCCATGAACTCAATGCATCTATAACATATACATATACTCACATTCAAACCGTATTTTCAGACAAATGTCTCCTGCCTCAGCTGCTCTGGGTCTTCTGGTTCTTCTGATCCTGTTTGTGGAGCAGCAGATGTTCTTGAATGCAGGGAAACATCTGGAGCAGCTGACAGGAAACAGCAAGATGTGGAGAAGTTTCAAACAACCACTGAGATCCCTGACATCTCACTCCTCAGAGAAATTCAGTCCTGAATGTATACTTTAATGTATACAGTCCTGAATGTATAAATACAAACTGACACATAACCGGCCTTATGGTGTCCATGTGTCTATTCCACAAATCTGCTTTATCTCTGGAGGGTTGTGGAAGCTGTTGAGATCTTGGGCCCTGGGGGCGAAAAAACATCCTGAAAAAATGATTAAAAATGTAATTGAATTAACCAAGTAAATCAGAATTGATCGCATATATGAATATTTGTTGAGAAAAGCCCTCAGTTTAAGATGATTAATTGAGTAGATGTTTCAAAATAGCGGTTTCAGAAGTCAAAATATTATCTGTACCCTTTTACAAAGACCTGCAATTACCTAATTGTGAAGCTGAAGTCATATAAAAGACCATTTAAAATGGTTTGTTTAAAATTACACAGTTTTGACCAAGTATAAAAACACTCTTTTTCCAATCCTCTTTCCCCTTCATCAAGCACAGAGGAAACTCTCAGTGGATGATGTCTACAAACGCCAAACTGTCTATTAGCTTTAATCCAATCACCAAAACGCTGAAAACTAAATTATCTTAGACGACCGTTACCCGAACGCAAGAGGAAACTAGCATTTAAAAGGCCTTTCCGACATTCCATAGGTACATATTCATGAGAGTTTGAAATCTGCGCCAAATCACAGTGTTTTCCAGATCCTTGAATTATTGAATTCTTCTGAATCCGAAAAGGTGGAAACGGTTTATATAAGTTGGCAAATGTTCAATTGGGAGTTTCAGACTCAAACGTTTGTGCTGATAACGCCATCAGATTAACCCCTAAAAAATTGAGAAAAGGGGCAGAATATGTTAAACAAAAAGTTGTAAGTTTTAAAGATAAATAATAAACAGAAAATAAACACAGAGGGTGGGATTCTAACTCTGCATATTATGCTAACACAGTTACAGTATAAAAACAAAATGTACAGTTATATACAGTGTATGTTTTTAGTAAAAAGTATATAAAATGACATTTACAATATTGTTTTTACATAATTGTTTACTACTTTGTTTTCATGTGACTAATTTCATGTGTGAATTCTGAAGAATTTCTGGAGAATTTCTTAAGAATGAAAGTGTGACTGGTGCTATCTGTAACTGTTTATCTATACCTGTATGTGCCACAGAATGACAATAAAAGTAAACTTGGAGCTTGGAAGAGAATTAACTGTCTGTTATTGTAAACTCTGAATTAGCTTTTGTAACGCTAATGGTGCAAACAGAAGGCAAACCCCCAAACCGTAAATATTGCATTATTTTGAGATTCACAGCCCTTTAAATGCAGTGAGTCACCACCAGCATGAGTTATCCGATTCAAAAACCTCTTGTAAAATACAAGCACTGAACTATTTTTTTGTCCAAATCTTTACACAAACCACTGCTGACACGGCCGAATGTTGCTTATAAACTGTTGTGTTCCATCGTCAAATCCCAGGACAGTATGTACCAGTCAGTCTGATTTGAGTGTCTTACTCTTTTCACATATGGTCAGAATAATAAAAACATGACACCGCTCTCTCTCTCTCACTTTCTCCCTCTCAACATTAAACACTGTACAGTTGTAATTATACACATAAATGTGACCAGACTCTTTCTGTCTTATTTTTGCTCTTTCTTTTCCTAACCACATCAGTTCTTCAGTTCTCCTCAGGCTAGATTAACAGCTGAAAATCACAGTCTTTATCACACCCACAAAATAACATCCACACACCTGCTTTGCATATACACACACCTGTTCTGAGGTAAGTATAGCTTTAAACCTTGAGATGAAATAAAATGTATCCGGCCCTTGAGAATTTGAGTGATGTGACAGTTCTGGTCCGGATTAGTTTTAACAAACATCAAATAACTCAGGATTATCCAGATAAAATTCAGTTTATTTGCATAAAGCTGTTGTCCGATCATTGCAGTTGCTTTTTGACTGTGTACATTTCTTAAAACAGATTCACAGATCAGCAAAAAGGGACAAAGCAGGTTATTACAAAAATGTAAAAACATAAATAGACAAACATCTTTGTTTCTTTTTATAATATGCACAGATGAATCATGCACCTACATAACCATGGTGGAAAATTAATAAAGTAAATCAGGCGATTGTAATTTCATGTTGACGTTTAATACAAAGTTTCAGTGCTGGAAGAGATTTCTTACATTTCTTTCTCTTTGCGAATGTTTTTAGCTTTTATTGTTGGTCCCTGGTGTCTCTCTGACTCTGACAGCTGCTGGGAAAGGAAGACTTCATTGCTTTTCTTCTGTGCCAGCTAAGATGATATGCTAATCTCTCACATTGCCTCAGCTTTACAAACATTAAACATGAACAAATCATATGATAAGTGCATTGCCAACACTGCTCAGGTTTCTCACACCCTGTAGTCAATCACAACTGACTGTTAAAAAACCACTTACGTCTTACATTTTCCATGATACATGTTACGGTGAATAAACGCAAGTACATTTCCCTAATGTTTCTAAGCAGTAGCAAAAATGTTATTTAAATGTTCTAGGTGTTTTGAAAGCATAAATGTTTCTTCAACAAAGACAAATTAACATTAGTCAAAGATATTTTTGGTAACGTTTATAAAACCATCCACTAACAACATAAGAATAATGTTTTTAAATCATTTATGATATGTATAACCTTAACAAGACAGTCTCTTAACATTACTGCAAAAACCTTTAGATAATGTTGACAAAACCTTTAGGGAATATTAACCAACATTTGTAGAACGTTCCTCTGTATACAACACAGGTAGGCAGTTTTCTCTGCGTTGGCACGGCATCTTCTCAGAACTCCCTGTGCTGACGGTGTGCTGTGATATTTCACACCAAGCACTTAAACACAGTGAATCAACGCACCAGCTGAGTGACTTCAAAGGGTGTTAAAAATATAACAATACACAGCAATAGATTTTGCTTGGATTTCAACATCTTGTGATAACAGGTGGATAAAAATTATAATTATAATATTTCCTGTCCTTTATCAAAAGTCATTAGTCTCTCCTTTATCTACATCTGTATTACAGCTGTTTTTAGTTTAAGGCCACACTCTGATTCTCATCTGCACATACTCTCTCAATTTCACTTTAGTTTGCTTTTAATTGGCATGACAAATAATGCCTGTCTTAAATGTATTATAAGTTTGATAAGTTTGATTTAGTGCGAACACTGAAAATAAAAAATATAAAACAAAACAGCAGTACAAAACACATATTAAATAAATAAAATTGACAATAAAACTCCACAAACACTGCAAAAGTCGTATTTTACAATGAATTATTCTTAATATGATGAAACGTTCTTTTGATGTTTTCCAGTAAAATGATTTGAAAGATTCCTAAAACAACATAAATTTTTTGTTGACGTATTACTGTCTCCAGACACATTGAGCTGTGGCACCCATGTGGGGATGTGGGTTCGAGTCCAGGTCTTGTCTGGTCCTTATCATCATCTTTTTACTTTGTTCATGAATAAAATGAACCCAGCATGATAAATGAATCATAATGTTTTTATATTTTTCCTGTAGCGGCCACGTTGCCTGAATTTTATGTCTTTCCACGATCTGCGGTTCATCACGATTGTTCTTAAATTCTGTTGTACCACATTGTGATGTGATGTGATGTAATGTGTCTCAGAGCCAGATAACATGGCCATTTACTTTTTATGTTTGGGTTTCCCAATAGGTTATATAATCGTGATTCATTTCTGTTGAAATCTGGAAATCTGATTACAATCAGGAGGTAATTCACTTGAAATGAATTGATAGTGTTGTTTGTTTCCACACACGGTTTGCATTGTTTATGAATCAGTTCAGTTCATTGCAAACAGGTAACAGACATATTAAACAAAATATTATTTGCATATTTATTTACATATATTGGCATTATACAGAATCATAGTACATAACTGTACTAAATGATTCAAAGCATACCAATGCTTATATAATATATCATATAAATTGGGTATATTAATATGTATAAATATATAAACTTGGGTATATAATATACCCAATTTTAATACTTCTTATAGTTTCCAATTATAATACTTCACATAGGTTATTATGTGACATCAGTCAGACATCAGTGATCGGTTACTGCTGCCGTTATCATTACAAAGCGTACACAAACATCTCTTTTAAATAACATTCGGTTTAGTGCTTTATGCGAAACTTTCAATTTATAGATGATAATAAATCAAACAATTGCATCTCAGAGGAAGAAAACACTCGGGGGAAACGTAACGCAGGAATTTGCGTTGCTGTGTTTCAAAAGCGCTAAACTGATCTGAAATGCTGCCCATCTGTTTTTTAAAATATTACACAACGCTAACAGATGTTTCTACAGCTACGGCCTATGACAACCATGGCAACCTGTGCACTGTAAAAGGGTTTGTTAATGACCTGGCTAGCCTGGACAGCACCATCATAAACAGCCCCATGGGGTTAAAGATTTAGCCTAGTAACAAATATAAATAGATTAAAACCCACACGAGTCTATGATTTTTTTTTTACATTTTTCATCAACAGTTGGAGGCCTCAGGAGGTCTGAATCTGAATGCATGTGCTGAAAGATCTTCTGCACAAACGTGTCGCCAACACTGACTACTGACTCCATGAGAATGTGAAAGTGACAGAGAACAGAAGCCAAGAATGAAAAATAAAGGCAGACGTTGTTAAACAGACATCTGAGGAAGAAAACTGGCCAATTATCCTGCGCTGAACCGGGTTTGGAGCAACTCTCAAAGTCCTGGAGAAAAAGACTGCAGAGATGTTGGCCATCAAAGAGTCTCTGGTGTCTCTTGACTGCGACTCTGTGACGTGGAGATTCATAAACGAGTGACACTGTGTGACTGTCATAATGAGCTCTTCAGGCCGTTCCTCAGGTCCAGATACAGTTCTGTATGCAGGTTGAGGCAGACAGGAACATCAGAACCAGATGTGAGATCTGACTCGCTCTGGCTAGAATCACATTTAGAATCGCACTGTGCCGCTAGCAGGATGAGTCATCAACTGCGATTGGATATTAGCCACCGTCAGCCAGCCAGGACCTGGAGAATTGAACCAATCGTGAGACAACCTCAAATGGTTCGGTTGTGAGTGTCATATTTAATAGAAAAAGGAAATTGTCAACAAGGGCCTGGAGCTTATGTAAACATGTTCTTCAATATTGCCTCTCAAGATTTGATCATTTTAGGCATATGTTTATTTGGAGTAATGGGTTTATTTCAATAGCACAAACTTTAGAGGTAAACAAAATAAAAATAGAAATACAAGCAAGGTCATATATTCAAGCTACATTACTAATGAAATTAAAATGAATTAAAACGTGGATTCTGACCTGAGGGGGTGTCATTTCTGCAACAATAGGACACAACACTCTCCGTCTTTCATGGTCACCGTCCCAAGCGAACACTAGTTAGGGTGCTGCATGGCCCTTGTCAGGATGCTGAAAAAAAACAGAGCACTGTTTGTATTCCTCAGTCTCTTCCATTTCCTATTTTTAATGACTGTACTCTCAATCAACCGTGACCCCAACAGTCGCTCTCTGTGTTCAAAAACACAAAAATTAACCTTCTTATTCGAATCAGATCCATCTGAAACCAAATCTGAATGTTTCTGAAATGAAATCTGAGGAGAAAAACAGAACATAGACATTGAATTTAATGTTTTACCTTTGGCTTCGCATAACTTTCATTTTCCATGGGTTGGCAACAACAAAAAGCAAATACTGACGTGGCTAAAATTGGAATAATAACCTATACTTGCCGTGACCCATACAGATTAAAACTGGTTATTTTGGTACTAAAATTCAGAAAAACAACATCTTTCCAGTCAAACATGATAATGCAGAAGCGAAACAGGGTTAGACGGTGTTGTTGGGCCACATCCGTGCCCGGTGGGGTGTATTAAAACCTCTGACACCAATAAGCGTCTCACTATTGCCTCACCACCCAGCTGTCTCAACACACATGATTAATTTACTACACAATAGCATGTGTTTGTGCTTGCCGGGCCACAGGGTGGGCGTTCAGGGTAACTGCAGTTTATTGAAGCAATTGATTACATATTTCTAAGCGAACAGATGTGAATGAGTTCTGACAGAGACCGGAAAGGCGACGGGGTGTGTTATGGTTTTAATTAGATGGGCAAAAGCATCAATGGAGGCGACAATGACCCATACTTTTGAACGTGTCCTCGCGTTGCCTGTGTACACGGTGACCTCTCTATTTTCCCCTCAGAAACAGCTGTTATATAAGCCAGGCTTGTTATGCACAAACAACCAGATTTCTTGTTTTTGCCCTGATGTTACTGTAGGGCACTATTAGACGCAGATGTGTTAGTGCTGTCACAAACTACATGTAGCCACCAGAGTTTTTATATCATTTTTACTCATTTTCAAACACTGTTATTGGTTTCACTCAGGTCTGGGTTTAGTTTAGTGATCTTAAACTCTAGCTCACACTGCATTCATTCAACCCTGAAAACCAAACTCACTTTGAGTGCAACAAAGGGCTCTTTTCTTATTTTTTTTGGACACAATTAAAGGACACAATAAACTCATGCTATGAAGTTTAAAAGACGGATGGCTTAGATTAAAGTTTGCCTTTATTTTGGCAACAATTATTAGATTAAACACCAATTATTAGAGGATACAGAGGCCTTAAAATATTTTTACATTTGCTAACAGGAGCACATATCCGGATATCTTATTTAGACCACTGCAGTGATCATTGTGAAATACGATGTTAAGACAAAAGGCCGCTTTGGATATTTCTTTCTTTTAAAAGATTGTATCTTTAATTGTACAGTTCATTTCTGCTATAAATCTTAAGGTCTGTCAGATCAAGGCCAATAGATGAGAAACAGCTTATTATAATGCGTTTTAAATGTGACTTTTGCTACAATAACAAATAAACACACTGGACCATCTGTTCATCAGACCTGTATATTTACACTGTATGGTCTAATACACAGATCTGAAATGTTGATACACATCATTTTTTTACACATGTTTGAGTTTAAACTGTGCAGTCCGTCTTACCACAACTCCAGACCAGACGCAGCTCCTCTGTCCTGCATCAATGATAAACAATTCTGAATTAAGACAAGAAACCCACACAACATTTAGATGTAGATAAACAAATATTAGATACAAACCGTTGGATTAGGAGTTTTATTTGTCAGGCTGCATATTGCGTTGATGTAACACAGCACAGAAAATCTCACCTCATAAAACAACAATCTTCTTTCTCAAAATCTGCTGAACGTCGTATGACAGACTTCATTACAGAACCTTGACAATGACATCAGAAGTCTGTTTGTAAGTATACGTGTGTTTATTTGGCTTCTCTGTTTGTATTAGTGAGACTGAATGAGTTGGTGTTTAAAGACAAAATCAAGCCTTTGTTCATGTAATCTGGCCGTTATCATTCTATCTCTGTCCTGGCGGTGGTCCACATTGCCCCCCTTCACATCCGCATGTGTTTGGAGCTTTTGATTCAAAGGTTTCACAAGGCGGTTCCAAGCAGTTCCAAACAATTTATATACACAAGAGGAAAGCATAAAGACTTCAGAAGACATTTTGGTGTTGCTTGTATGTGACTGAGTGCAAGGGGAGACAAAATTCAGCTGCTGTGATCATAACACATAATAAACAGTTAGTCAGTTCACCAATAAACAATCACTGATCTCTGAAACATGGAAATGAAGCACTTTGAAAAAAAGGAGAAGAAAATTGCAGGTGTTAAAGTTGGAGGAGATACCAACAGGCACTAGGGTTTTGGAAATTGGTTAAAAAAAGACAGTAATGCAATAATATTCCTTGAAGCATATTGGTTTAATTTTTCTGTGGTATATAACAAATTATACCATGGCATGTTCAAGGACTATGGGATATAACAAATTGGATAATTATTAAGACGGTTCTTTAAAAATGGAGCAATGTGGATTCTGGAATCTGTTGGAGACCTGATTTAAAAGCTTTACATGTTAAAAATACAATAAAACAATACTCTATTCTCTATTTATATTTGTTACTAATAACGTTATGTCCACGTTACGCAACCATCATTGTCCACTCGTAATTCTGCCCTCAGTTCGTAGTGAACTGAGGGCGGTACTAAGACAGTTTTTGTTTATTTGTTTGCTGACAACAGCTGTAGTTTTAGATTAACAATGGGGAATTGTTAAAAGTGGAAAATCTGGTAAAAATGGGATAACCTCTCTCTTTTTAATCAAGGAGAGAGAGCAAAGTTAGTCACTTCTGAATAATTAAATTAAGTGTAAATTTTAATGGAATTTCCCCAGTAATCCCTTCCCATAATAGCTGCCAGCATTTTTCAGTCCTGGGAGCAACGAAACATGGAAGGAGAAAATCTGCAGCTAAAACAACAGATAAGGTGCAGTCAGTAGAAGTCAAATTCGTTAAACGGTGTAAAGACAAATATAAAATTGTTTTGATGTTAAAAATATGCCCTCCTGCCCCGGCTTAACATGCAGTGACAACTGTAGGACATTTGCAGGGTAATTTCCCCAGAGATTGTAAACACTTGCAATTTCAACATGGCACTGTTTGTTAAGCCAAGAACTTAAGGTTTGGCTGGTCAGTGTGACCCTATTAGCCCATGTGTTCAACGCCACAGCTTGCTATTATTCAATTATAGCATTTAAATATTTTTCCAGTGTCTAATTTTTGCTTTGGAGGCCACTGTGGCTCCAGCATGATTAGTCACATGACATTTACGGCTTAGGTGATTGGTTTAAAAAAACACTGTGGTTTTTCATCAGAAGACAGGAAGAATGTCAAATTGGGTCCGTTCTGTGAGTCCGGCAGGAGAAAAACCTTGCTGTTGGGATGAAAGAGAATGTTAACAAACTGCTTTCTTCAGGTATTATATGTTTTTTGGGGGGGGTATGTTAAAATTTCATCTACTACTCAACCTCTAGTGAAGGTTAGGTTGTAGGTCTATGTGGTTGTTGGGATACAATGTCTTTAACAATCATTGTTGTGCCATTTGAGCCACTAATGGTGTGAATTATAGATAAATAGATACAATGCAATGAAACTGTTAATGAATTTCGAGAGATTAAAACTTGAGGCTGGTAGTTAAAACTAAAATAGGTCATGGCAGCGGCTCTGCAAATGATTCCAATGTTCTTGACGGAGTCCAGAGTAAATTTGAATTTAATTACTCCAAATCTGGTAAAACAGCAAACTTTTCCACTCACCATCCTTTCCCATATTTTCTCCAACAACAGGAGTTCAAAAACGTTTTCTGCTTGCGTTTCAGACTCCAAGGTCCCCCCTCCAGGACACGGCGGCGTGGAGCGAATCCCGACTCAACCCTCCGGAGACGGTCCGACTCCATAAAACAACCTCATGATTAATCCTGGAATGAAAGAGATGACACATCACAGAGGCATTTCAATGCACATGACTGTCGCAACACGTTGCACCCGCATGGTGAGTTTCTCACTCAGCAAATGCATGATTGAAAGACTGCAGGTGTTTGTGGAAACATGCATTAAATGAACAGAGACAAACATCTGCTATTATATGATTAAACAATAGAATCTAATGTCAATGTTCTGCTGTAAATTAGAACAAGGGTTTTTCCACCCTGTCTGTCTGTCTGTCTGTCTGTCTGTCTGTCTATCTATCTATCTATCTATCTATCTATCTATCTATCTATCTATCTATCTAATTTAAATGGCAATAACAAACTACAATAATTAAAAAAAAAATTCCACCAAATAAATAGAATTTAAAGAAAACATTCTGAGTCACAGATAAACTGGAAGCAGAATTCATTTTCAGGGAATCTCCCTTGAATCCAGTTTCTCCAGCCAAACTGTAGACAGACAGGAAGTGAAGTTTGCACAGAAAGAAAAACAGAGAGTATAAACTCAGAAAAGGAGGAGAAAAAATACAACAGATGAATGCATCTGCGCGGCGACTGCGAGACATAGTTTTCCTGCACAGTAATGAAATTAAACGGAGAACATTCTAATTAATCTTAAAATCTCACACACGTCTCTTCTACAGTTCTGTCAGAGATCTCACCAACGTTTCACACAGTGGTGCTCATTTCTCATCACTTCACAATTTTACTGACTGCGCTAATCCTCTTGTTCTGTAGATTCTGGCCCTGTTAGACGAAATGCAAAAAACTCCAATAAAACTACAAGTAAAATGTCCAAATTACATATCAGACCTTTCACAGCTGACCTGTCATTGGAAGAGAAAGTGTCACAGGCTCTTCCATGGAAACAAGCACTAATTTAAAAAAAAACACAACAGCTGTGTCTTATTTGGACATGGCAGCTTTGCACATACCTCACATTCTTTGTTGTAACCACAACCTTGGCCTTCAAAAGCTCAGACGCACGTGAAGCAAAGGGCCAAACGTGGCTTTTATCTGCCTGTATGACAGCAGGAGAATTTCACTTTGCCTTCATCTGAGCTCTGAGGAGCAGAAAAGGATGATGATTTGGGTCCTGGCTGTATTTTTATCACTGTAATTATTACGCTTCTCATATATTGCCTGATGGGTTGTTTAAAAGCAGTTACATTTGCAACAACACACACACACAGCAAAAAATAAATACAGAACAAAATGTAGAGATTTCTCTGCATGACAGTTCAAGCGTTAAACTGCATGGCGGTTGTTGAATAATTCTGGTGATGAGTGTATATCCACGTCTACAGAAAATGCCACAGTCTCTCTCTCTGTCTGTCCCTGTCTTTATTAGACATATGGTCTTTATTGAGGTCTGACTGACTGCTCTAATACTCTTGTTCCTGTTGTTTCTGGCCTCCTTACACAACATGTAAGTTCTCCATTAAGACTAAAGCTCACCAGACTGAACCTCGCTTGCCCTTTAATGTTTTAAGTTCACAGCTAGTATGCAACAACAGCACACGAAGCACTTAGTGTGCATACTTGACATGTCACAAGTAGGAGAGGTTACAATATATGTCAAACTGGAAAAACAGAAAATACAAATTTTCTAATTTTTTTCTAAATGTATCTTTTTTTTTAAATGTCACATTTAATAGGTACATCATATTTGTTACATTGCTCTGCAATCTCATATGTAATCTACAAATCTCAATTTTTGAGTAACTCAAATGTTTTTATGAAATTGATTTAGCAAGTATTATAATGTTACAAGTGATTCACGTTGGCGTTTTCATGCAAAAATAATCGGCTAACTATATATTATTCCTATATATAAATACTATATTATCCAGACAAATAATTGCCTGATCAATTACAACAGGATAAAACAAAAGATTTTTGAACAGGCACCACAAGAAACTCCTTAGGGTCCAAAGGGGACTAAGATTTGAACAGGGGCTTGTAATTTGCACAACTGGCTCAAAAATGTATATAACTGAAACCATTTACATATAAATGATGATGCATGAAGAATGCACCCCTTCTCCAAATGACCTGTCAACCGGAGCCATTTTATTAGATGTCATATAAGAATCTCTTTAGAGTCAGAAGTCTGAATATAATCCATCCAGTGAATTAGCTTCACGGCGACAACCAGACTAGCCTGATGTTTTGAAAATCCAAGTCTAAATATGTCAACAGATGGGTCTAATACACTGACTTGAACATTTGGAACAGACGATACAGAACTGTGACAACATGCAGAGCCGACTTGTTCTTCTAACAGCCATTTTGAAACCTACATGGACACCTTACAGCCAGATGAAAAATGCACAATAAAATGACCAAAACTAGCGACGTTAAAGGCCAAACTAGTTTCTTTTCATCAGTGAAAACTCAGCGAAACGTTTAGCGTTGACGCACCACTCAGAACATAGTGACTCATCGTCATGGCAACGATGACAGTAGCACGGGGCCTTGTTAGCGGTTCGAGTGACTAAGCAAAGGAGACAGTTGTACGTCCTTCAACATATTTACGGGGCCCATTAGCAAAACCTCCAACAGTATATCTGCAGAAAAAGTCTCTCATTCTTTTATGCTAAGAAATATTTTTATTACAGATAGGAAAATTGGTCAAAGGTTTGTTTGCACACTCTGTTTGCGTTGGTTTAGCGACTGGTTCGCTAAAGGAGATGTCTATAAGAAAGAAGAATCACAAATGTTTTGTTCATGTCTTCATTTTGTCGTCTAGACGTTAGTAAAATGTTCATTTGGTCACTTAGAGACAAAAACTTAGAGGTAAACAGAAACTATTTTCCACTAGAAGTTGTCACTGCACAGTTTTCAGGACTATGGGGAAAAACATCAACATTAAATAAAATAATTTTTTTAACCGAAGAAAATTGTCAAAGGAATTTGAACTCACACAATCCTCTTCTGAAACCTGCAGAAAAACAAATAACAGTTTTTACCAACACACACATTGTGGTCTGAAAGCAGTAATCGGACTGATCCACAGTCATATACTCACAGCTTTTGTGGCAATGCAAGTGTTTCTCACACACACACACACACACACACACACACACACACACACACACACACACACACACACAGTCTTTCTCTCTGTTATTCTGTCCTCACCGTTTCCTACACAAACATGCTTCTTTTAAAACAAACAGTGTCTGAAATTTTCAGAAAGATTTACAAGTTAAAAAACACCCAAACATAGATACACTGCTGTCATGGCAACCAGAAGAATGAGCTGTTGCTTAAATCTGAAGGCTGTTTGTGAAACAAAATCTTTGTGTGGCAGATATTTCTTTCTATTAGAAAATACATTTCTGAAACGGACAAGCTGAAGGGGACAAGCTTTCAAATACGCTCAGCCAGAAATAAAATGTATTGCCCAAAGGCTTCTAGTTCAGCAGTCACAGTTATACTTCATTTAGGTATTAACTTTGTATTAGATACTTTTCCTACCATGACTGACTACAGAAATAAACACAAACAAGTGAGACAAATTTTATAGTTGCTCAGATTATTCGGTCTTGAAAAAAGTAATATTTATATGGACAACTTTTTTGAATGTGAGAAAGGCTTTTTAGTCAAGACAAAAATATGACAAGAAATGTAGGCAAACATTTCAAATATTACCAAATAAATCTTATTTTAGATCCAGATATGTCTAGGACAAGTCTAAACAGGAAAAACTTGAGCTGAGCTGAGTTCGGTTGTTGAAATTTCCTGGTTGAAACTTCCTCTATTCATAAAAAATTAAAATAATTGTTGATTCTCTAAAATGTCCTGCAATTAGCCAGAACTATCATATACTGTATCCATTTTAAATCTTTTATTTTTGACTGAAAAACAAAATAATCAATCAAATAAAGTGCCTTTCATTTGCAAAATATTTAACTGACTAGAAAACAAACAGGAATTGTTACATTTGTTAAAAAGAAGCAATTTAAACCCAATCAACAATCGATATATTTATTAAATGTAACAATGAACAATATTTTTCATAACATTTCATAACATGTTTGTTGTCAATGTGATTTACAGTTACTTATACTGTACCACCCGCGTCTAACACGCAGACACAGATAGGCTTACAACAGCACACGCAGGGATATAAATCACAGATCAGTAACCACTGGGCGTGTTTCTGGGCAACTCTTCATTTTTGACTGAAAGTATAATTAACGCAGGTCTCCTGAAGTATTTCTAACCTGAAATCAGTAAGACTGAATCACCAGTGAGACCTCACAAAAACCATAATCAACAGTGCTGAGTGCAAACGGCCACCAACCCTCAGCTTTGCTAACCTCAGGCCTGTCCAGAGGAACCACAAGGATTGACTTACTGACATCAAAGGCATTCCTACTCTGAAGGACAGGATTAAAGCAACGTAGACTGGATCTTATTTGTGTGTTTGCAAAGTGGGACACAACTGTTCAGCAGACTGAAGCGTTTCTCACATGTACTGTAGGACAGACAGAAGGAGTAGATCACAGAGCAAAGATCAGGAGGGTGGGAGAGCGGTGATCGTTGGCTATGGTCTTAGGAAGGCTAAACGTGGGTTACGTTCAGAATGGAATTTTAGTGTGGTGCTTACTGCATACTTATATTGGTATGTGAAATAGTGTAATGTAATGTAAATATTAAATGTGTAATAAAAATAAAATAGTTGTATTTCTGTAGTTGTATATAGTTGTATTATAGTTTGTATTTCTAATTAAAACTCAGAGATTGTTCTTTGCAGTTCGGTTAAATGCGGGCAAGCATGAGCTAAGAAGAAAAGGAACTTTAAAAAAGTGTTTACTTTCTCATTTATATGGGTTTACAGTAAGCAATAAAATGAGAAATAAACTATTTAATGAGAATCAATGTCTTGTAAAATCTGGACCCAGAAAACTTGGAATTTCACATATTTTAAAACGTGAACAATCACATAAATGACAAACAAAAGGCAACGAATCTCTGCAAATATTTTTACTGTGGAATCCTTCATGTTTTAAAAGCATTCCTTTAAAACTGGACTGTGTCAGAGCAAAGCTGTTAGCACAGACCAGCGATGTTTCAGTGTTCTAGATGATAATCGTAAAAATGTAGGAGGATCAGTCAAAAACATGATTTGTCCACCAGGCAAAATCTGTACCACACATGTGCATTTAAGAATGGCAAAGTTACCTCTGACTCTAAACTAGCCACAATACAAACAACATGTTTGTACAATAAGATGATTTACAATTTTGGCAATGTATCACACACTTACTGTAAATACACATGAGGACTTTTGTGAGTCATGACAGAACACAGCCGTACCTAAAACAACAACAACACAGTCACTTATTTTAATTAGTATTATTAGCAATAGCTGTTGCTTACATTTAGGAAAATTAAATCATTTTGGTATTTGCAATAGGTGTACAACTACAGCTAGGCATACAACTATAGCTTCTATCTTCTAGAAAAAGACAGAAAAAGTTCCCAAATGTTTGTTAAGTTTACATTTCCAAAACACATTTAAAAAAACTATGAATTACCAGTACATAACCTTTGTTCCTTTTGCTTGAATCTGACAAAAACAGGCTAAGCTAACATAGTGAATTCAGGTGTCACACCCATTAATAACAGAACTCAGTGTGAACAGAATGTGATGACACACATTCAGGAGATAAATAGGTCAAATCTCCAACAGGAATGATTAAGAGTAGATTAGGAAATCATGTATATTGTGTTTTGCATCAGTATTGTGATGCTTATGTGGTCAGATGTAAAATGTACAGTAGGAGATGTTTAAAGTTGCGGTAGGTAGTTTCTAATGCTGAGTAATGCTGTTGATATTTCAAATTGGCACCCAAATAAACACACCCCTCACTTTATTGCTCCACCCCCAAAATATCAACCTAACAGCTTGCGCATACGCCCCCTATTTCTGATTGGCTTTGAGGGTGTTATGGTCTTGTGCTGATTGGTCTAGTTTACTTGTTGTTTGCCTATTTATACAGCAAGGACTGTGTGCACAGAACAGACATCTAGCAAATGTTAAAAAAAAAACAATGACAGGAAAATAGTCTATCTAGCATAGCAGGGTAATGTATATAAATGTACATTATCCTCATTATCTTTAACCCTTCGTCTGAGCTCAGGTTGTACCTGAGACTCCAATTAGGTGAAATGTTAATACCAGATTAACACTTACTACCTGCCTTTCAGCTTAATTGTCGCAGACAGTTAGTTAGCTATACTCACAGCAGACAGCTGTGATAACATTTTTTTATAAATATATAAGTATTTAAATATAAGGGAACATCTGACTTTAACGTGAAAGAATTATACAGAATTATAGCTGATTCATTATAATCTGATTATTTAGACAATGACAAAAAAATTAAGAGGATCCCTAACAAGATAAAAAAGAGCTAAAGTTAGTCACTGATCGGTGAGGGACTGACAGGCCATTTGGACAATTTCTAAGTGATATCTAACATAATGCAATGTTATCTAACATAATAATGTACTTCATAGTTACCCCTCACAGTTTAAAATAATGCTGCCCTGGACACTGTAAGTTGCCTGTGGTGTGTGTGAAGTTGTGACTGTGTCTGTCTGCATGTGGGTTAACCAGCGATGAACGGGTCACCTGAACACCTCTGCCGTCAGCCTCAGATGTGAAGGGAGGGGGTGTGGCGCTTCCTGTGACCCTGCATATAAAATACCACATAAAGAATGAACGGATAAAAATACTGATTATTAATAGAAGCAATACGTTAAAGCAATACTTTTTAGGCATATATTTTCTATATATGATGCACAGACTGAAATGTTGATGAGGTCTTTACTGTAATAATAAATACACCAATTTGTGCTAATGTAAAGTTACCGTACTGTGTTCATTTACAGTTGTGTACAGTGTTGTGTTGTATTGTTTTTACTGTATATTTTATACACACACTATATATAAAAATATAACAACATAAGGAGAATTTCCTCTGTAACTGTGTTTATAATTCAGCTAGTGCGACAGAACAATCAGTATAAACCAATCAGTCTTCACGAGATGAGTGTTTATTTTATTACTGTCTAAGCTGTAGAATATTGAAGCCATAGATACTGTTTAGTGTGGCGTTTTACTCTGTGGCCGTATGAAATGTGTATTTTTCTTTCTGTTCAGCTGTTTTGGCACAAGAGCTGCTTACACTGGCATCGACCGGGTGGAAATGTGCTACAAATCACAAAAAGAAAAGAAACCTTTAGTACTTAATTTAAGTACAGTAGTTGCCATACATCTTTGATACCTGTAATGAGTGTTTAAACTGGACTAATTATGATGTATTTAAAAGAAATGCCTTCACATTAAAAACTCATTTAGCTGTATGACTTATATAATGAGTAATTAAAAAGCATGAAAAAAATGGTTTTAATCTGGATCACTTAAACTGGATCATTATAACTGCATTCATACACACATTTTTTGATCTGTGATCTAATCTGACTTGACTGTGTTAATGCAAGTGAATTTGTTGGTGTGCACAGTGCCAGTCGAAGCATCTCTTTATCATCACAATGTTCAGACACAACTAACATCATTCTTATTCTTTTTTACTTCATTTCGTTGTTACCATGGCAATAAGACACCTCCCAGGATGCCTCATGGTCACACCCACCGGTTGGCATCGTCATGGCAATGAGCAAGCGTTAATGTGATTCATACTGACACGACAGTGACCTGCAGGTGGACGGGGTGATGGGAAAGTGCACAGGGTTACTAGCGCAAGGCATTGTGGGAGATTAGCTGTAACACAGAGTGACAGAACTCAGACGATTACAGGCTACTAGAGCTGATTAACTGTCAACACAATTCATCATTTCTTAATACACTATTCAAGTGGGCTGGTCTAAACTTATTTACATTTAAAAGGAGACTCTTTGGACCAGTGGCTAGAAATCACTTAGCAACACCCTATAAACCACCCTGAACACCTTAGCAACACCCAGGACAAAAACACTCAAAGTAAAATACACAAAAGTGGCTAAATATTCCTAAACAATAAATGCCTGAGAGAAGTTCTCAAGTTTATACGTTCCTCAGTGTGTAGCTTCTCATAGGCTTTACTCAACAAGCTTTTGGGCCTAGCATACTATAAAGAGCAGAGAAGGATTGAGGAGTTTTGCTGGGCGTTTTCATAGAGGTTCTTCTAAGGTAAAGGTCTTGTAAGGTCTGACTTAGTGTCTTGTGTCTCTTAAGGTTTAGCCCTCCCCTCCACATGACACCTTTGTCTCCCATTCTTGTAGTTCAGTCATCTTGGTTCCATACACTTTTGTTATTGCTGGTTTTGTAACCTTACAGAAGCTAAACTCACAGACTTATATAATAGCAATATTAAAAAAGTGACCCTTACGCAATGACAGTTACGTTAGTGTCTCGGTTCAGGAAGCTTTTCCAAAACATATTACTCTCTGGGTGAGAGTCACATTGGCGTGTGTGTTTGGCTCTTACTTAGCCCAGTTTAGATATCCGTTGGTGTCCATTATGGGAAAAAAGACACACTGCCTTAGTAAGAAATATGCCAAAACCCTCTTTCAGAATTTTTATGTAGATGCTGGATCTGTCTCAACAAAACGACAAAACGAAAGTCCAAGAGCGAATGACACAAACACATACGCACAACAACGTCTACAGAACAAAACAGTAAATTTATTACAAGCAGCTATAAATATGTTTATGAGGTTCCTTTACAGAAAGTAATTTACTTAGGTTGTGTCCTTACCAAGCGTGGCCGGAGTGATCTTGTGGGAAATCGACGCCAGCTGGTTGAATGTTGTGTTTTTGGGGCGGCTCTGAAGTTAAAAAAGCAGAGACAGATGTAAAAAGACACATTTTGACTTATACAAATATTTGCTTTTAAAAATAAATACACCAGCGTTTCATAACTCATAAGAGATACTTTATAAAGTCTTAAGTTATCAGAAGAGGGTTTAAACAGAATTTAAACTATGTATTTTTGGCTTATTCTTTAAGTGTGTCTGCATACAGTGTCGCCCTGAGAGGTTACAGTAGTTTATTCCAAAACAATGAGACCGGTTTACCCTCGGGACGCATTAGACTGATTAGTCCACCTCCACGGCAGACGTTTGATAACCCGGGCCGTGATTGAAGGACCAGATAACTCGATCCGCACCGGACAGGGCCCCGCTTCATGCTGTATCACTTTACATGAAACAAAAAGGTCAACACGCCTCTTCCAGATTATGCAGCCTGATCGGTCGACACAGCAACGACCTTTACAGCCAGGTCTTACTGTCATGAATACAATAATTAGTTTCTGAGAATTCACTACAAACATGAGAACACAATTTCGCTGTCTTTCAAGTGACCCAGAACAGGAAGCAGACGACACGAGATCCTGCTGTTGATTCTTTATCTTTTTAAAACGTTGTGAGGAAAACAAAAAACTATAATGGAATTAATTGTACAGCTTAAAATGTACTTTTAAAGCTGTACTTTAAGTTAAATTTGTTGATAAATGTACGCTTGTGCTGTATTTTTATAGTTAAATATAGTTCTTAGCACGCATGCATTGTGTTGAAATTACCTTCATTGCCTTTATAGATAATTTCAGTCACAGATGTGCTGGCTTATTTTTTTGATGTTTATACTTTATAAACAGATGATAAATGTTTAGAAACGTCTTATTGATATTGTTAGAATGTTTGTAATTGCAACATTTTATATTGTATGCAGCCAAGCAGTAAATGCTTTGGCACAGTGAGTAGTGTTTGAGTGTGTGTGTGTGTGTGTGTGAGAGAGAAAGAGAGAGAGAGAGAGTCTGTCTACATCAATAAATTCACAGCGTTTACCCTTCAAGTACTTCCTTGCCTCAGTTCATCTGAGGACACTAAAGAGTTCTGGTGCATGTGTGCAACATCAGTCCTTATTCTGACCCAGGAACAGCACATACACTCCCATACACACACTAATATGCTTTTATAGCCGAAAAATGCTTTAGCCTCTTTCCAGCTGAAATAACAATGTGCTGTAAGGCCACAGAACACGGCTGAGGACACAGACGCACAAAAATACGTTCATAAATGTAAAAATGTGGTTAAAAATATATAATGCATTATGGAAAGAACACAGTACAAACCAGAATATTAGACATTATATTGGCAATACTAAATGTACTATTTTCACTTTATCAGATTTCAGTCTGTCACACATGCACACACACAGTATGGGAAATGGCTGGGCAGAAATCTGTGTTCTCATAAGTAAAACGTCTCTCTCAGCATGCTTTGCTGTCCTAGTGTGAGAGGAAGAGCTGTCCACATCTTGACTGAGTTAAATATCACATGACTTCTTTAGTTCTGTAGGCACAACACACACTCGGTCCAAACCTCACCACACACTCACACACACACCCAAAAAACAATGAGTGCGAGACTGGGTGAAAAAATGATTACAGAACTTCATGCGCTGCCTACCTAGTCACCTCTCTCAGTTTTCAAAACAGAGCTTGTGTCATCTCTCTCATCATAAAACAATTTACAATTGGAAAGAAAAGCACAAATCTATTTAATATCTCAGCTGTTTCCCATAAAATGTAGTAAGATAAACTAGAAAACAAATGAAAATCTCAGCACAAACCTCCCACTTTAATCCTAAGAGAAAGATTTTAGTTATCTCATGCATTTTGGCCAGATTTTTAGAAATGGTAATAAACTACGCCCTGATTGCCAAAATACTAACGTCTGTAATCCATCCTCCATTTTTTGAACCCACTTGCCTCTGTAGGGTCACTGGGGGCCGGAGCCCACCCCAGTATCTTGGGTCATAGGTCGAATACACCCGCAGATACAACACAGCAAAAAAGCTTCCTGGGTCGTCTGGGCTCGAACCCGGAACCTTTATACTGTGACACAACAGGGCTACCCACTGAGATGTTTGTAATCAAATCCAAATTTAAATCAACATAAATAATACAATTAAAGTTGTTTTAGCAACTAGCAATTAAGGAGAAACATATGAGATATAACTGAGTTCTCAATTAAGCCTCCCTAGCTTCCTATAAATGTCTTAGTTTCTATGTTTCAGTCAATATTTATTTCCTGTCCATGTATAATCCAAGGAGTTGGACCATATGTGACCAGGAATTTTGGTCTGACTCTGGTTCAGCACACAAACAGATCATCACCTGAGTTCACATTAGCATTACTTAGCAGAAAAACTCCCGTCCGCTCCCCCTCTCACCTCACATAAAAACAACAGTCACGCATAACACTTCAATGAACTGAAATGTAAGATTTCACTGTTTTGCCTGAATGATTAAAGCTTTATGAAATGTGAATAAGCCACAGAAAAAGACAACAGACCCCAGGACTGAATCTGTCATCTAAACATCATGTTCGACTAGTAGAAACTTTAAATAGAAACTTTCTAAAAATTAAAAAAGTTACAGAAAAGGAAAGAAATCTATGCTGATAGCTGTACCGAAGGTCCACGGGGAAACTATCTTACGCTCATTCGGATCAAAATTATATTTAAACATGATAACATTTGTGTAAAGAAGTAGATAACTAGACATTTTCATGTAGTTAAATATATAATCAAATTAACCAAAGTATCTGCATGCAGTGGATGGGCAATGTGTCAGACTGTAAATACCTTCCTGACCCAATGAACAGGATAGTGAATGTAGACACATTATACGCTAGATTTACCTCAGTTTACTGTGCCACGCAAAAACATTTTATTATTAATTTTGCAAATCCACATTTAGTACCAATAATGCAACATATAAAACATTTTATAATGAAAACATAAAAAAAATTATTAAGTTAGCAAGAAGTAAACAAACAAGAAAGAAAAAAGGACAGAAAGAGAGAGAGAGTCTGTCTGGAAGAAAGACGGACACAGAGAGAGAGAGAGACAGACAAAGAGAGAAAGAGAGAGAAACTGACAGACAGACAGACAGAAAGAGAAAGACAAACAGACAGACAGAGAGAGGAGGGGAATCAAACAGACAGACAGACAGAAAGAAAGAAAGTTGTTTTACAGTAATAAGTTGTCAGTTTGTCACACAAGTGAGATGTTGTGAGTGAGTCTCTCTGTCATCACTTCCCACAGGTTGATTTAATCTTTCCAACAGCTGCTTCTGCCGTACAGTGTCCTGCTGCGAGTGAACACAACACCTGCCTGTCGCAGAAAACCACAGAGAAATCACACACACACACACACACACACACACACACACACACACACACACACACACACAGTCACTACCGTCGCTCTAGGTCATAGCTCTGTAATTCAGTCATTCGGATCAGTTTCATATACAGACCTTGGGTTACATAACATTTTCCCTTTTCTCTAAAGGGTTTGAAGTGTTTTCTGGAGAAAGTTTAGCTGGAACTTTAAATCACTGAATATGGAAAAGTATCACTGAAAGCCAACAAGTTTCACTGGCTAGGCAGCTTCAATACCTCTGCTATCAGGACCAGACAGAGTTTTAAACAGTGCTTACCATGCTAGTATGGTAACAACAATATATATGTGCATATATGCACACACTTTTTCTGCAGTATGTTGTACAGTTGATCCGATTCTCAATTTCCTTTGTGACCAATGAACCAAAAGCAACACATAACATCACATTTCAGACTCATTACTGCCAGTTCAGTTAACTAAACAGTCAACAACGCAATATAAGAGACAGAGGTGCTTTGCAGAACTATAAAATTGTGATTTAATATATATATGTCTTGATGTTTTCTATGGTGTGCTGCCACCTCGTGTTTACATTGTGTCCTCACAGCCTCAACCACAATAACTAACAACATGTTTGTCGTCAGAGCAAGTTATTGTGATTTTATTGCAAGAACCTGCCAGAATAGTTTGGGTGTGTGGCTAATATAATATAATGTTAGTTGTAAGTTTGTCTATGTTATATATATAAGTATATATATATATATAAGCTCTCAGACTGATGACAGTGTAACACAACGGGAGTCATCAGAGCGCCTGTCCTGACTGCGCATGCTCAGTGGCTCGAGGTCTCCTGCGAGCGTCTGCAGCACAGAGATCAGATGCCAGAGGATGCGTTTGCCTCATATGCACCAACCCTGTTAGTTGCATTTGCGTTATTATTGCCAAATCTGCGGGGTTGATGTTTTTAAACGCACACTGTAGGTTTAAATCAACACATTTATTCACTTTTGAGTTTCAGCTGGGCTGCACTACACCTGATGTCGGCATAGGCGCGCGCTTTAAAGGTAAGATCGTGTGCGTGCGTTTAAATGCTTTAATCTTCATCATTACTCTTATGGTCCTGCTTGTTTTGCAAGTTTGCATGTAATTGAACTGAGATTTACTGAGAAATGCCAAACCCATTGTAATCACTTTAGTCATGCCAGCCTTAGAAAGTTACTTATGCTTAGAAAGTGTTTTTTTTACTCTTTTTTTTAAGACATAAAAGAAAACATTTGCATGTTACTAATAATAAACTTATCAATCGTTGCATTGATGCTTGAACCCAGAAACCTTCAGACTGATCGGAATAATACGTATATATCGTCAGTAACTTTATTTCACTTTATTAACAGCTCAACTCACGAACCCTAAACCGTTTAAAGTACAAAACAAAGCATTGCATTTTATAAAGGTTACACGAAATAACAAAGTTTTCATTGTGATCAACAGCTACTTTGTTCATTTTATAAGTTTAACTATTATTTAATGAACGATTGTATAAATGAATGTTTTCAGAAATAAAACTATTACGGCTGCTTTTATTTATGAAGGAAGCGGTGCACTTGCATTTGTAACTTTAATAACCTTCACGCCGGTCATCGGTGGGGTGTTGCGGCCTCAGATGTGGGTCGACGGGCATTTTGTACTTAAGCTCGTAGATCACAAGGAATTAAAGCGACAAATGCGCGTGAAACCTGCTGACACACGCGCGCGGGGCTTTTGTCTCCAGCGCGGACGCCCGGCAGCCGGGCTTTGCGTTGCCCGCTGGCGTGTTTGCTTTAACACGGCTGTGCTCTTCCGTTCGGTAGTGAGACAACATTTATGCACATGAAGTGACCACCACGTTGCAAAGCAGCAAAACTTCCCTTTTAAGAGTGCAAAAAGCTTATGCCCCACTATTTTGCGTGAAGGTCTGTGTTTTGCGGGGTTATATTTGGCACCGAACAGCTTCTGCAAAATGATCGGAGCCCTAAATAATGCAAAGCATCGGCAGGCCTTCAGGAAACGGGCTGGTTGTATAATGAAGCAGCTCTATTGTGACTCACGTTAATGCATCACCTGCCACACAGGTGTGGAATTGGGTTTAGCTGAGACTGGCTGAACTCACCGGCTGCCTTGCCTTGTAAAAAACAGTCACACTAATGGTCCCTAATAAATGTATTCACCTGTCTTGTTTTGCATGACAAAGGAACCGAGAAAACTAACTTATCTTGCTTTATAATCAAGACTCTTATGTTTTGTTTTATTGCAAACATCTGGTCAGTTACTAAAATACAATCTTACAAAACAATGCATTCGAATTTCATTTTTCCTATTGTGTAAGACAAAGTCTGGCAACCCCGAATTATTCCTCTGTTTGTATTTTTGCAGTATAAACATCTTAGAACTAGAGCCATGGAGACTGTTGTTCACTTTATGAATGACTCTGCGGAGTTTTATAAATGGAGCCTTACCATAGCAGGTGACGCTACATCTTTCCTTCTTTTAGATGCATTTTACACAGTTATACGCAGTAATAACTGAGTTTCATTATAACCTAATTTGCGTCTCAGACAAGCGTGTGGAGAACTGGCCGATGATGTCATCTCCGCTCCCCACCTTGGGCATCAGCGCCCTTTACCTGGTCTTCCTCTGGGCCGGACCCCTTTACATGCAGAACCGGGAACCCTATCAACTCAGAAAAACCCTAATTGTGTACAATTTCAGCATGGTGCTGCTTAACTTCTACATCTGCAAAGAGGTTTGAGCAATTCTCCATCCTGTTAAACCATCTACACCCTTCTAGGCTAGTTGTTTTTGCTATTTAGCTCAACCAGTCTTTTACACAGTGCCAGATCTGTTAACCAATCAGAATTCAGGAATAGGCAAGGATTGGGAATTCCAAAACATTCCAATCCACTAGTGTTGCATTGTTTACAGGTGTCACCATAGTAACCAAACTTTTTCAAATAAAGTTGCCATATTCATATAACAAGGGCACATCGAAACAACATGAGTGGTACTCATTCAACTATTCATTAAACGTTAGAAGGGCTTCTATATGTAATTGGCTAAAAATATGTAAAGACTAGGGGCCTCGTTGCAAAATGAAAGATTTTAGTTGAACATGTGAGAGTTCAACAACACAGACAGGTCACAGACAGGCTACAGACAGGGTGTAGACCTGTGCTTCAACAGACTGTTGTAACATAACTTGTTGTGACATATTTGACTTCTTACACAGACAATTAGCTTTGCTGCCTGTTTCACAAGCTGAACTCTTTTCACACTATGCAGCATCTTTCATTGTTTTCATAATAATCTGATTTTTTACCATATTTTTCTGTCCGCAGCTGCTGCTGGGCTCCAGGGCAGCCGGTTACAGCTACCTCTGTCAACCTGTAAACTACTCAAATGATGTTAATGAAATCAGAGTAAGACACACACACAAACACACTAATTTGAACTAATTTTAGTATTTTACAGTGTTAAAGAAAGAAAGCTGAGGAGAGTATTTTACAGTAATACAGAAAGAGGGAAAAACTGAGGAGAGTATTTTACAGTAATAAGGTAAGAGGGGGAAAGTTGAAGAAAGCGCCACAGAAATGAGGCTTAACTCTAATCAGGAGACCCGGGACTCTGAATCCCTGGATGCCACTTTCACTGACGTAGTTAGAATTTCTTCATGCTGTCGACTTGGTATGAACTGTGGCCTTCATTGGCTGGCTTGTTTTTCCTGGTGATGTGAGGTCAGAGATGGGGTGAAGACTCTCACCACCTTAAGCCACGCCTCCAAATCCAAGACTGAAGACACAATAAATTCAATTAATAGCAATTAATAGCTTTTATCCAATGTGACTAAAAGTCTTGATCTGGGCTTTAATAGTGATCAAACCTTTCAGCTACAGGTTCAAAATAAACACGATACGCCACTTGCAAAACTAATAAATACACACTCTGTTTAAGACCATTTAAACATATTAATAACAGAAACATGGATGTTTCTTCATCAAAAGGCCTAAAGTTATTAAAGAAGATCTCAAGTTGAATAAAAAGAAAGTTTTTAAACACACAATGGAAGTAAATAGGCTGAGATATAGCATGTTTAAACACCTACATGAGTGATGTGTGTCGCTGCAGATAGCGTCAGCCCTGTGGTGGTACTACATCTCTAAGGGGGTGGAGTTTCTGGACACTGTGTTCTTCATCATGAGGAAGAAGTTCAATCAGGTCAGCTTCCTGCACGTCTATCACCACTGTACCATGTTCATCCTGTGGTGGATTGGCATAAAGTGGGTCCCTGGTGGACAGTGTGAGTACACACACATGCACATGCACGCACGCACACACACACACACACACACACACACACACACCTATAGTATTTATCTAATTTATTTAACACACCTGTATTTATCTAAATTACTTCCTGTGTCCTTAAATCAAGCGGATTGTGTTTATCAGAGACTAAGCCTAAACCTAACTTAAATCTAGTAATAAATATTGCTTAGCATTCTTGAATCCTCTTTATATCCTCTTTATATTTACCCTGCAGTTTCTAGTTCCCAGAAAAGGGAACTAGTTAAATAAAGCCAGTTAACCGCAAAGTAAAGACTGATTTACATCTTTCCAAAAAAGTAACTTTTGTCAGCAAACGTTGGACGTTGTAGCAGAAGGTGAGGAGATTTGAGGAGAGGGAAAAACAGGTCAGGAGAGATTAGGATTGTGGAGGAGGGTCAAAGGCTTTGAATGGATACAGATGGTCCTGAGGTTATTATGAGGAAAGGTGAACAAAAGATAATTGCAGGACTGTTAGAACCGGGTTTGACACTAAAGTTCTCCACCTATTTCCAGAGTTTAACTCCAGCCTTTACCAAACACACCTGAACTAGTTAAATGACAGGCAGGTTGGTTGGAGCAGGATAGGAAGTCAACTGGTATAACTGTACATAGTTAACGTACAAACCCGGAACTTTAATAATTACATCAATAGTTTGCTGGTTTTTCATCAATGTATATTGTAACTAAATCTCCTTCCTTTTTGCAGCTTTTTTTGGCGCTACAATAAACTCAGGCATCCATGTGCTGATGTACGGTTACTATGGCCTGGCCGCGATCGGCCCAAAGATTCAGAGATACCTGTGGTGGAAAAAATACCTCACCATTATTCAGATGGTAAATAAAGGCTCATCATTTATGTGTCTTAAAATCACACCTCAGCATTTCATTGGCTGAAGCAACTATTGATGTGGCCTAATTGTTTTATGTTAATTGTGCTGAAAGGCACATACAAAATACATTATTACAAACTGAGTTGGTAAATTAGCCTGTCTGTGTAAAAATGCACATTTACGTTGTCAGCCCAACTATAAATCAAATCATTATCAAAGTGAATCAAGCTCAGTTATGACCCAATTTATGATTTTATGATGCAAAATTTACACAAATCCAGGTGACAAATTGCCATCTTTGGTCATTATTAGATTATTTTGACATTTATTAAGTCTTCAAAAGCATTTACTGGTTTTATATCGGTTTTGTTCTTTGCGTTTAGATCCAATTTCACGTCACGATCGGTCATGCGGCTTATTCCCTTTACACCGGCTGCCCGTTCCCGGCCTGGATGCAGTGGGCTCTGATTGGCTACGCCGTCACCTTCATCATCCTGTTCGCCAATTTTTATTACCAGACCTACCGCCGCCAACCACGCCTCAAACCGGCCAAATCCGCAGTCAATGGCATCACCATGGCAACCAACGGCACCTGTAAACCAATGGAGGTCACAGAAAATGGAAAGAAGAAAAACAAGGGAAGAGCAAAGAATGATTAAAAGCAGATGGAGCAAAAAAACACCGGGAAAGTGAAACATTTAATGGTTACGTGAGGTTACATGTGGTCTCAACAACTGCAGACTGTTTGGTTATTGGCTAAAGTCTATTTCTGTTCATTTGATTGTACGGTGAGTATGTTAGAAGCAAGATATTTCATGCTAGAGACTTTTCTAAGAGTCTTTTTGGGAAACTTCTTAACTAGGGGCCAAAGTTTTAGATCATTCCAGTCAGCTCCAGTGTAACATTCCAAAAGCTTTCTCTGACATTCCCGGGATCGCTTCCTGTGGTCACTGTAGTCTACAAAACAGCCCTTATGCTACACCTGAAAATACATCAGCGAGATACTTTAGTTACTATCTGTGAAGTTACAAGGGAAGATGTTGGGTTCTAAATTGCTTGTTTTTAAAAACACAGCTAATAATATGCTTTTTCACATACTGTATAAGCTCAGCTTACTTATTAGTGTTATATAGTGTGAGCAGAAAAGGATTTTTACCTGGTTGGTCCCTCCATATGGTCTTTTTTTGGTTTCCATGGCATCACTTTGAGCCCCTAAACAACAACAACATACGGAAAACTAAAAAAAGTGACCCATCTGTTGTAATTCTGCTTAAATTGTTAATTCTGTTAAAATTCAAAGCAACACACTGTAAAAGACTGTAACCATTATTGTCTGTTTGAAATTTGGTTTGTAGTGAAACAATAAGGATGTTATTGCTTCAGTATCAGGAATTAAATTAATACACATTTGTATTACACACACATTTGACACAGACCTGTAATTTTAAATTAGTTAGAGCCCTTTATGAAATTAAAAAAAATTAATATTGATATTTTTCATTATATTTGTGAGGATAAATAAATATGTTGACCGACAGCCAAACCTGTACAGACATACACTCCTTGTGTCCTTAATGTTTGTTCAGGTATGTAAAATTTATCATCTTGTTGCATATGTAGATTTTTTGTGTATTGGTGGAAACTTTGCTAAAGTCATATTGAGTTACATATTAAGTACTAATTTTGCTTGTTAAAGAGTCTACATTTCTTCTTTTGAAAAAACAGATAACAAAATCTCTGTTTCTCAAAATACTACCATACAGAAAGAAATATTTTTCTCCTATTGTTTTCCTGTCACCTGTATATTTGAATTCAAACATAAAGTACTTAAATTCTCATGCTCAGTAGATATAGTTGTGATTCGGTCATGTTACAATTGTATGAAACGATTATATCAACTGTTACAGAACTAATTGAGATAAATTTTAATTGAAATAAACCTAATTTCAACCTCCTCCTCTGGCCTCCTTGACTTTGTCTGTGTTGACTAGTAACTTGTTACCAGTTACTCATTTGTCGCAAGCATCACTATGGCTCATTCTTAAGTTCAGGCATTTAAACAAACCACTAACCAAACAGCGTTGGTCCTCTTTCTTTAATCGTATATTTGGGTTCTCTAATTCTAGCAGCTATTTCTAAACTCCAAGGAATTTACAACAACACCCGCCACCTTATTAACAGACCCTCGGTCCAACGTCTCCATGTGTCCTCAGACATCTCTGGAGAAGTCCAGGCCGCAGCTTTGAGAGGCTGGGCAAACAGATCTGCTCTAATCAGGCTGTAAATTGGCTTTCGCTGTAAAAGAGCTTATATCCACGTCAGAGTTTGTGTCATTATCCAGGTCACAGTGGGAGACATACAATTAGCGGGTCGCTAATGGAGTCATACACATACACCGTTAATGGAGTCATACACATACACCGTTAATGGAGTCATACACATACACCGTTAATGGAGTCATACACATACACTGTTAATGGAGTCATACACATACACTGTTAATGGAGTCATACACATACACTGTTAATGGAGTCATACACATACACTGTTAATGGAGTCATACACATACACTGTTAATGGAGTCATACACATACACTGTTAATGGAGTCATACACATACACTGTTAATGGAGTCATACACATACACTGTCCACACTAAAAATCATAATAAAACATGCATACTGCACACAGCTGCATCGTATCAACAAATATTCAGTAATAGCAACATTTTACATATGAAATATATTTTAATATTTTAAAGATCTCTATACGTATCACGCCAAACAAGAAAACTTTGACTGGAGAATAGTTAATATGACATTTCTCTCTCTCTCTCTCTCTCTCTCTCTCCCCGTGTGTCTGATCAAGTATATTTGGAAGTAAGAGGATTGTACCAAGGCCAGAGGTTTCCACTTGTCCTATTAACAAAGAGGTTTCACCTTTCTCGCAACCTGTTCCTCTGATAGGATCTGCCACAAACACTCCAAAAAAATGATCTCTTTACAGTATAAAGCCATAACTGTATGTTATGCATACGAATATGCATTGCTTTTATATTACTCGATAGTGTGGTATAGAGTATTTATTCTCAGATTAGATAACTGGACACAATGCAGTCCTACCTAAATAGATAAATGGATGTTAATATTAAGCTAATTTATCTAATTTAACTATTAAAACCCACGACTGAGGTCTGCCGGTTGAACAGACGCCTCTGTGGCTCAAGTACATAGACAGGCAGGTGTCGCCCTCTGTTGTTCATGGATAGCATTACACAGCCAATATATTAGCCTGATATTCTCTTTGTGATTTAGAATAACAATGACACAAATGTAAGCCTTGCCAATGGAGTTTCCTGTGATATCACAGAATCACAGAAAGAGAATTGTGAGAAATGATCAAAACAGAAATACACATGTCATATCTATTCAGCACTGTCTCAGATTTACAGTGTGTAACTGCTTAACAGCCAAATTTTAAAGGCCACTGCAGAGGTAAATGGGGTCGTTGTTCTTGGTCCACGTCAGAGTGACCTTTGGATTCTATTCATCACAGTGTGTGTGTGT